>VYZT01013187.1:0-96934 GCA_013400735.1 Pomatostomus ruficeps | reverse complement strand
TGAGCTGTTGCTTTTGTTTCCTCATGTCTTGGTGTCCAGCATGGGAATTGTGTCAGATGTTACCAGCAACAGGGAAATCACAGGGATACAGGAGGTCCTTTCACGCCTGGTTATGCAACCATGGGATGAGTGCATAATTTTTAGAAGAGAACTGTGTCTGATCCTTCAGGGACTCTTGATTGTCCTTCATTTTAATGTGAAACATACGGCTGTAGTTTGAACAATTCAAGCCAGAGACACAGAACCCTGATGGTGACTGTGATCTCTGGTGGCAAATAAAAAACTTCAGCAGTCCCTTTAAATCTTTTGTTGTATGCTTTTTTCAGGCAGCATTGTCATTGGTTGCTATAGCTGAATTGATTACTGGTGATTTGAATACATTTGAATAGAGACTGAAATGACACCCATTCTGTACTTTAATTTTAGTTTCACTTTAATTAATTTTCCCCGTGACCTTCTCCCCTCCCCCGCCTTTACTATTTTGAATGCTGCTTAAGCAAAAAGGAGCTGGGAGAAGATGGATTTATCATATTGTGTCCTGTATGTAACATCAACTGATTTTTAAACAGAGTCGTTACTAGCTGGCTGGTCAGTGAGAGCTTTGACTTACAAAAAGTATTTTAACACTAAAAGATGCAGCTAGGTACCAGTTTAAAGAAAAGACAGGTCCAATGAGATTTTGGTTTATAGAATAAGTCTGTTTCTGACTTTCCCACCTTGTTTGTAGCTGTAGAGCAAGAAAGAGAAACAAACTATCTTGACTTTTCAGCTCTCTTTTTCAGATGAAGAATTTAGGGAAAATGCAAATAGGGGCATTCACTCTTTGGTACTTAATGAAAGGGGTATTTGACACTCTGCTATATTTATAAAGCTTGAGTTAACCTCAGGAAGTCAAAGCTGCATTATATGTGCAACTTTCAAAAGAACCTTCTATCACTGGAATTTGGGGTGGATATTGTTCTCTGGAGTACTTGAAAGGTTACTTGAATGTCCTAAATAGAATGTGGAAGAATCAGGTTGTAATATGATTCCTTTAAAAAAAGGCTTATAAACTTAAAACCAGGTTTGCATTCTAAAAATAAGATTTAAGTAGAGATACTTCATGTTGCTTTAAGGAAATAAACGAACTGCATTTACCATTCTTACGGTGAAGACCTTGTTTATTTGTGTTTCGATACAAGCTTGGAGGGGAAGGAATAACAAATGCCTCTGTCATGGCTTCAGTCCAACAAGATATATGAAATCAACATTAAAAGCCAGTACATAGTGGCTGTCTCTGGCACACTGCTCTGCTCTCTGAGGAAACGTGTTTCTTCCCACACGGGGAAGATGAATTAGCTGTATGAGGAAATGGGTTTCTAGGATATTTTTCTGCAGTCAGCAACGTTAAGTGAGATGATAGCATTTAACTTGTTTTGCTGTATTTAAGGTTTTGAGGTACCTAGAGCTTGAAATACTCAATAGCCAAATAAGCTTGCAAGCAGCTGGTTTGCATTTTTCAGGCTCTGTTAAGGTGTGTGGGGGGACATCAAAGCTACACTAGGTAAAAGGTCTTCAGCAGGGACAAGTATTTCCTTGTAATATAATCGGAGCACTTCATGCACAATGACTGCAGCAGGATGTAATCTGCAAAAATATCTTGTACTGCTCGTCTTCTGTAGGTCTCTTAAAAATTGTTTGCTTGGATTACAAAGTCTTGCCCCTAATGTGCCAATGGTGTGGCTTGGGATTTTCTATAATTCTGAGCTGTCTGAGGTGTTGAATCTAATTATAGAAAAATATCCATTGGAAAGATCTTGTTTGCACCTTTTCATAAGTAATGATGCTTAGTAAAAATTACTTTTCCTTTTTTTCCTGCATGTGTTGACTGGAGATTCTGAACCTACCTTTTGGTAAGTTTCTTGCTGTCCTGGTTTCAGCTAGGGTAGAGTTAATTTCTTCTCAGTAGCTGTTACAGTGCTGTGTTTTGGATTTGGAATGAGAATGGTGCTGGTAACACAGGGATGTTTTGGTTTTTTGCTAAGTCGTGTTTATCCTAAGTCAAGGACTTTTCTTCCTTTGCATGAGTGAGGAGGTTTGCTAAAGGAGCTGAGAGGGAGCATAGCTGGGACAGGTGACCCGAACTGACCAAAGGGATGTTCCACACCACAGAATGTCATGCCCAGTGTATAAACTGGAGGGATTAGGCAGAAAGGGGAGCCCATCTGGGTTCGGGAAGGGAGGTTGAGCGAGCAGTCTCTTGGAGGACCCTGCTGTTGGGGGGTTGCTGAGGGTCAAAGAACAACGGGAACTGACTGCTACCACATCAGCACACAGTTGGCAGTATCACACCAGGCAAGGCTCCATGGTTCCTATCCATATGGAAATTTGTCATCTGGAGAGCCGAGGAGTGATCAGCAGGACCTGCTCACCTTTTAATAGCCCCATACGGCCAGTGCAAAAATCTAATGGAGAGTGGAGTCCGGCAGATTTACTATGGCCAGAATGAAGTCATGCTTCCATGTAGGATGTAGAATCATGTCATGCTTCCATGTAGGATGTAGAATCATGGAATGGTTAGGAATGGAATGTTAGTCTTGGAAAATGGTCTATGATGCACGTTACGGGGGTGTAAGGCTGAAGCTGCATGGATATTGTCACAGAAACAGCCTGGCTGGTTTGCAAGCGGGCCTGAAGTCTCCTTAGCTTTTGTAGGCATTAGAGGATAGATGTTGTCCTTGGCATGTGCTCCTATAATTCTGTGTATTCAACAGAAAAAGGTCACTTGGTGGCTGTGCTGTATAATGTGTGCCTCATGCTGTCGGCAGGGCTTGCAGATATATTTATAATGCAAGGGCAATCACAGGAGTCACCCACACAATTGAAATGTTTTCAAGAGATAAAGGCTATTAAACTGCTTGAAAAGACCAGTTGGGTCTCTAGAGGGTGAAAAGCCAATTTTGACCTTACAGAAACTTTACTTTCTGATTTTACAAAGGAAGTGTTAGCAGAAGAAAAAGATAAATCTATAATGGAATTACTTTCTGGTCTACAAAATGTGCCCAGTAACAAGATACACAGAAGTTGCATGCCCTTTAAAAAGAAAGTGGGAACCACAGGGTAAAGCATGCTTTCTTCTCTTCCCCAATGGTTGGATTTTGTGGAATCCAGCTCTTCACATCCATACTGTTTAGCATTCCCTTGCCTGGCAGTGGGACTATCCCACGATTCGTGAGGATGATTACATCTGTGATTGGGGGGGAGGGCAGATACTGTACTGAACAGATTATAACATTTACTGTCTCTGTTAGAGTGTTATAAATGTACTACTCTAACTTTCTCTTGTAGTAGTACAAACTCTACCAGTCACCAGCATTCTCATTCTGGGATAATAATACCAATGGCTGTGAACTAGAAAGCTTTTTCAGTAAAATGTTATTTTGCAGTAGTTGGATTGATTCCATCAGTGCAAAATGACTACCTTGTTTAAACATTGCTTATTTTTTATCTGAAGGAAAGTACGGCAGTTTATTTCCTCTTGGAAGATAGTATCTTTATTTAAACATATTGATGCTTTTCTGAAAGGGCTATTTCTCATACCCATTTCAATCCTTTTGTTTCATTCCTGTGATGGCTCTTATTGAAGAGAAAAGACTCCTGTATGCCTTTACTGGCACAGTGGTTAGATGGGTGCACCTAACAGGGCAATGGAAGTGTTTGTTCAGGAAATATCCTTGTTACTTGATAAATTGGCCGAAACAATGCTTGCTTTTGTATTAATTCCCTAGTAGATGCTGCTAACCAATGTAAATACAATTCTATTTAGCAAGTGAGAGATGAGAGGAGCTTGATGAATTTGTTTGATGTTCTCTCTCTGCTGTGACTCCTAAACTGGAATTGTTGACATGAGGGTAGAACTGAGGCGTGTGAAGTGTTTCCAGCTGGTGACTCGGGGGGTGTGTGTGAGGATTGTTACTCTGGCAAAGCCTCTGAAAAGGGAAATAGATCTGAAGCAGTGCCTTATGGTTTTCACATTGTCTTGTAGATGATTACTTAGATGTTATGGAAGTTGTCCTCAAGTTAGATTATTGGTCAACTTCATTCCCATTTCAAAACTGGCTAGCATGTTCCCTGTATAAGTTTACATGTAATTATGGCCAGCTAGAGTTGCTGAGAGGCTCCTGGGTATGGAGATGAAGGATGTACTACACCGCCTGGCTAGTCCAGAAGACAAAGTGGGGTGGCTTTTAAGTACCACAGCAAAGGCATTACTGGTAAAGCAGATTCCTTAAATTTGACTTCTTTTGCAGGCAGGAGCAGAGGGATCAGAGCTGTAATTAGAATCACTTCCTCTCCCTTGCAGCATGCTGCCTTGAGCCATAGCTCTGTAGCACAGGATTTATGCCTTTAGTGTCTGTTGCTCTCACAGAGGGGGTTAGGATGTGTGGCATGAACCACTGCATAAGTCTTGTGAAGTTGTTTTCGAGCTATGAGAGCACAGGATAAGAAGAGCTGTCCTGAGCTGTGAGACCAGCTTCCTGCTGTGTTCTATCAGTGTGATAAAAAAGTGGCAGTGGGCTTCAGTCTCCTGTTCTTTCACTGCTTGCTGCTTCTACTCAAAAAGATATCAGCCTTGGGCTCTCTTCAGGTAGCTGAGGGGATAAAAGCATGGCTTTCTCAGCTTGTTTTGCTGTGTACTTTTCCCTCTTGCCCACCCCGTCTTCCTGGTTGGTTTGCGTTTTCTTCTCCACTGAACCTTTAGACTGTTAGTTTATTTCATCTTGCAGATACAACTGAAGGAGTTTCCAAGAGAAATGGGTCTGAAGGAATTTTTTTCACTATTCTTCTTTCTTTTATGTGCCTCAGGTTCCATGTATTGGTATATATTCAAATCCAGTAATTCAGGAGGCAAACAGGGGAATGAGTCTGGGGTGTTTTTGTGAGGCTGTTTCTTGGAGTACCTAAAAGAGCTGTTATCACGGGTATGAATAGGACATACCTTGTTTCTTGCATTAACATTTTTTGCTGTAACTGTTCATGTGTGTGCATTCAAGTAATGAAATTTAGGAAAGCATCATCACTTCTCCTCAGGTCAGGGAGAATGAGAGAAAAATCTCTGTCTGCAGCTAAAGTCCTTCTTGACCTCACATGGTGAGAAATGACTGGACACACTGCTCTTGAAAGGAAAGATGTTCCTGGAGTCATACTAATGAATTGAGATGTATGAGTTCAGTTCTTACTTCTGCCATAAATTTCTGTGATCACGAGTAAGGTTCCTAGTCTCCTGAAAACCTATAAATGAGGTAAACAGTTTTTTTCTCACAGCCTCATCCGTTTAAATTGTGATGTCTTTGAGGCAGGAACAATACACATTGTGCAAATGCACAGGAGGTGGAAGGGCCCAAGCTGTCCTGTCGTGTCTGCTGCCTTGTGCCAACTCTTTTGTGGTAAGTACAGCAGCATGGATGTGAGAGAGACTGGAAGAAACAGCCCAGTGGAATGACATTTTTGAGAGCTGTGAAGGCTTATTTATATAGAGGGGCATAATAGAGTATCTTTAAATATTTAGATTTTGAGAGGTTTTAGAAGGTGTAGGAAAACATTTTTTTTTCCTCATGAATTCAAGCTATGCCTTTATTCACATGCTTTTTAAAAGTGAGAGAAACGCAACATTATAAAGGCAGAAATGAGAACTGAGAGGTTCATAGAGGAGGCAGGGAGGATGTCAGGCTTTGCTTTGGGGATAATAAGGAGAGGAGAGTGTTTTTTGTGTCTACTTTTACTGAAAGCACTCCATGTGGATTGGTGTTAGGAAAAGCTTTACACTGTGTGCGTCACCGCTTTGTAAATGCTGGCAAGTAACACTTACAGACTGCTGGACTCTGTACAGAGTGCTGATCTATAGATGTGGTTTTTTTTCCCTGTAAAGGACACCTCCAATGCTAGCTGTATTTGAAGGCATAGAAAATAGGTTTGAAAAGCTACACACAGCAGCTGTCATAATTTACTGTAATATCCTGCTGTTTAGGATAACTAATGAGTGCGTCAGTTCCGTGGATATGTTGAGCCAGATCATTAATCAGTATCAACTGACCTTGCTTCATGGAATTGGGGGTACTTCCATACAAGTTGATACGCATCACCTACATTGGGAGATTAATGTCTGGAAAGGAGATGGTGTAAAACTGCTGGCTGGATTTGTGTTCATTGGAGATGAAATCCTGTACCTGGCTTAGTGTTCAGAATATTATGGTATTGGCATATCATGGAAAGCATGGAGCAGTTACAAGAAAAAAACTGGTATTTCTAAGTTGTGTTGTTTCTTAAGCTTCTCTCCTGCTCTTTAGAACATGAGCAGCTTGTATCATTTAATACTTCATGACCTGTCCATAATGAGGAATTATTACCAGGCAGGTCCAGAATTTGCTTGACTTCCTGTGGCTGATTTACAGCTTTTGTTCCCATCCAGCTGTGAGGTATCATCCTTCTGCCTTATCCTCTCATGAACTGCCTAATGTTAAAGCAGATCAGAAGTGAGAGGATGTTATCTTCGTAGCAGGCATTTAGTTATATCTTAAGTGATACAAGGTTTTGATACAGCCACAGCATATTTCTTTAGTGTAGTCTCACTATAGATAGCAACAGCAGCATTTCTTGTAGTTGAAAATGGAATATATGTTTTCAGTAGAGTAGCGCATCCTAGTGTAGTAATGGATGGGCCTCAGCCAAGCATTGAGTTTGCAAAAGAGTGCAGCACTAGCTGTACAAAGGGAATAACAACATGCATGTATGAAGTATAAACTAGAGAGTAATTTTAGACTGTGCCAAGCTGAAGGTGAGTCGAAAGAGCAAAGGCAGATGGCAGAAACTGCTGGGGAGAGGCAAAGATAAGACATCACCATTGTTAGTGACTTGTGGGCCTGGTGTGTTTCTAACAAGAAATATGCTCGTTGGCGGTAATGCTGTAAGAGTGCTAGTGGCCAGTAACAGCTGTTATCCCTGCAAGTTTAATCTCCACCTGTAGCATTTAATCTACTTTGCCAACTCTTATGGGATTGTAGCAAATCGCAAGACAGAAGGATAACCAAAGTGAAGTGCTTTAAATTTGTACTTTCTTGGGGGTGGATTCTTTTTGTCTTCTGTGAATTTCTGAAGCTTTAAGTTGGACTCTCTGTCTCATCATAGACTTGTGTGGAGCTTTGTCTTTTGTTTTAATATACATTTTTATGTATATATGATATATAAATATTTTTTCCTGTTTCCCTTAATTTTTGTGAAGTATAGGCAAATAATTACTTGTATGCTGTACTGGCTAGTCTGCCTCAAAAAACCCCAGAAATTTCCTGAGGTAACTGTAGTAAATAGGTGTTGTGAGACATGGATTTGAAGGGCAGATCTTGGTTGCAAAATGGACCAATAAGTTGAAATGTTGTCTCTATTATGTGCAAGAACTGAGGGGCAGAGAAGTGAAGACTTGAGCCCTTTTGGTAACTGCTTTGCCTGTGTAATAGGGATCAGTACAGGAGGTAAAGAACTGCATCTACTGTCAAGTTTCTTTAACTAATATGGTGCAATGTGGCATTGCTGTAACTGATTCAGCACAAAACTTTTGAAAACCCTTAAATAATTTAAAGTTGTTGATTCTGAACCCAGGTAGGATCTCCTGACAGAGTGTAAAATATTCCAATAGATTTGCAGTAGTTTATGCCAACCCACATTTCTACAGCGGAACTTGAGACAAACACAGAAAATAATGCTGATTTTTGGTGAGATGCACTTGGTTTTGCTGAGGCCTAGTGGTGGTAAGGATCCCATTAAATCTGTTTCTTGAATCCTCCAGAGGGAGATGTTTGGGGTACCAGCAATATGTAGAGTTGCTTATATATCTTTGGTATAGAAACCTAGTACCTAGGTACTGGTTTAGATGCTTTCTAAACTGTGCAGGTAAGTGTGGGTTATAAACAGTAACTGATCCTGTCTGAAGGTGATAATTTGACTCCTGCATAGGTCACGAATTTTTGATATGTTCTGTGCAGTTATTCTATAATAAGTCTCTCATTTTGTCACTGGTTCTGATACTGGTGTGTTTGAGGGTGAGTGTTACTCTTTGGTCCATGTGAGTGCTGCTGTCTGGTCTCAGACAGACCTGCGCTGTGCTGTGCTGTGCTTCACCCGCTGACTGGGTCACATCCAGTGCTTGCACCGTTGCCAACCCCCAGTGCTCTGAAATTGCTGCACAGCAGCTCTTCATTTACCAGGAGTGCCGGCCGTGGCTGCAGTGACTGTGGGCCAGCCAGGAGTGTTATTTGTAATGGCTGGCTGACGGCTCGCAGCGATGCTGCACTGCTCTGCCAGCACGGGGGCCTGGGGCCGCAGCCAGCTCTCTGTGGCCAGATGGAAGAACAGAGCAGAGGGAGTGCTGCAGTCCGAGATGGAAAACTTGCTCGGATTGTGTGTTTTGGATAGTTGGTTTAGGACAGCAAAAGATCAAAACTTGACTTAAAACTATGCATGTGTTGGTTTAACTCTGTGAAGTTGCCACAAAAGGCAAGGATAAGAGAGGTGTGTCTTCTCCCTGGAAGTACCATGGTAAAATTTGTGTGATGTAATTTACTGTCTTGGAGATTTTCTGGGAGCTAAATGTGTGTCTTGTGTATCCACAGCAACAAAATTAAGGTAACTAGCTTAAAGAAAAAGCTGAAAAACGTTAAATAACCCCCCAAAACCAAGTACATACTTTGCAGATATTACAATACTGGAAAAGGCAGCGTGCCATGTTCTCAAGTGCTTCACTGATTGAGGTAGGAAATGAAGTGATGTATAAACTGTTACTGTTACCACCAGAATTTCCTTTGCCTTCGTTGGCAGATTTTCCTGTCTACCTTGCTCCTGCATGGGTGCTTCTAAATGTTTGCTCAGGGCATGTCTGTGGGATGTCATTTACCCGTTGCTCCCTGAGGAACTGGGTGCTCACTGGAAGCATGGTGGCACTTGGTTCGGCTCCCAGCTCTGCAGCAGTCTCCTTGGGAAGGTCATTTCTGCATGATGTCAGGTGTTGTGGATGATCTCAGGATGGCTTGAATGTTGCTGTGAGTCACTGTCATGCCACAAACACCTCTGACAGAGTGTAGTGTGACCCTGGACCTAGCTAGTAAACGATCAGTGAGCTCAGGCAGTGCTGCACTACCCTTGCTCAGAGGGAGCTTGGAGGGTGGGGAGAATCCTGCAGTTTCTGGTTTTGCCATCCTCCTGGTGTCTCACCCATCACAGCACGGGAAGGATAGTCCTTACGCCTACAAGGATGACAGAAGGACAAATGTGTGCAGTACTGGGATACTATAAGAGATGTATCAGCTCTTCAGGATTTGGAATATTTCCTTTAGAAAATACCTTTGATCTCCATTTAAAGACTTACAGTTGGCTATGTTCACTGGGAATATATTTCAGGAGCTAAGTACCTGTCATATTTTAAAAATGCCCAATGTTTCTGAAAGCCCTGGAACAGTTTTAAGAATTACTGGATGACTATTGGAATCAACACATTTAAACAGTGCTATGTCTATATTTGTGTGTGTGTGTAATAGTAATTATAGATATGCGATTAAATGTATTCTCTGAAAAGAAACCTCTTCAATGGTGAATTTGAAATAATGACAAATCAGGTTGAGATTTAAACTTTCCGTAACCATTTAATAGCATCTAAATTAAGAAATATTTGCCAGTGCTGGTTTGGCTACGGCTTTAGAGGAAAATGAAAGTGCTTGAACCACAGGAAATCAATGGCCTAATCGTCTGGAAAAAAGAGTTCATTGCAGTGCCAGGATAACCTGTGAGAGCAATAGCCTATTCTGCAGGTGTAGGGAGAATATTTGTCATTGAAGTTCTACAGCAGGAGCAGTTCCATGACAGGTAACTTGTGAGGTTGTGAGTCTGACTGGGAGTTGAGAATGTCATATATAGCTTGTGCAAGGGAGGGATTCAAGAAAGACTAAATGAGGGATAGTGACATACTCTCTTTATTTTGGTAGAAGCAGTCACATTTCCTTTCTTTCATTATGGATAATACTCTTTTAGAAACAATTTTAAATGGAATTTTAAACCTGCTTTCTTCTCTGGGTAAGTCATTAGGTCTGGGGCAGTTTAGGTAGTGAATAGATGCTGTTTCTGCCGATTTTAATCGGGTTTCAATTGTTGAGGTGCAGACACCCAGGTAGCTGGGAGTGCAGCTGCAGTGGGAGCTGCAGGTTATGCCCTGGGGGGCAGCGGGGACACAGTGGGAGCTCCAGGCAAGGAGCTGTGATCTGGTGCTGACCCTTTGCACAGCTGCCCACTCTGAAGGGGCTTTGGTCCCAGAAGTGAAAGTCTGGAGTGGTTAAGTGTGACTGACAGTGGCTCCTGAAGGGTTAGACAGGAAAGTTCCCTTAACAACAGTTTTCTTTCAAGGATACTAAAAGTTAAGCAAATAAACAAAAAAAATCATAGCAAAACAAAAGAAGAAACAAATGAAAAACCCCCACCCCAATGTCAATAAAAAGCAAATCCAGCGTTCATTCATCTAAAATGGGGAAAAAATGAAACTTGAATAAATGTATCACTTATTGCATATCTTTTTAGTTAAATAAATGGTGATTTATCTTCCTTAACAAATTTGCATGCTGAACTTTAGTGTATGGGATATTTTAATCTGAACATCTCTATGTTTTATAGTTGCTAATCAGGGAGAATCAGCCCTTTTTTTAGGCATAACAGCTAAAACCAGAAACCAAGTTTAAAGCTGCAGACCTTAATTACGGTTTCATGTTTTGAACTTCTAATAATTTTGAGTTAATTATGAATTTTGAAAGTATTAAATTATTAGTGCAGGTCATAGTAGTATCTTAATTATGCATGAACAGTCAGCATCAGGCAGCCTTTCCCTTCTCACAAAAACAGAAGGGTATCATGGGAGCCGCTCCTGTGCTCTCCGGTGAGATGTCCTGCAGAGATCTTCTTGGGACCTAGTAACACTAGATACAAAGGCAGACCTTGAGAGTTAGATGACAGTGAAGGAAAGCAGTGATTGATGCAGAGAGACCTTCAGGAGTTGACTGTGTTTCAGCCTCCTTTATTTACCTGCTTTGAGGAGTAACTGCCTTAGACTGCACTGGGACACTCTCATCCTTCCCCAGGGATGGGTTGTTTGTGTTGCTGATTCCATCTAGACTGCCCAGGGTATGGAACAATGTAAAGCCTCATCTTTTTGCACTGTATTTGGGAATAAAAGTCATAAAAGTGAAAGCTCCTCTGCATGAGAGGAATAGATTTTCTTACCAGTTAGGCTGAGACTTGGGAACAGCCAACGCAGGATCACAGATCTTGCAGCTATCAGTGCTAAGTGCTGAGCACAGATGCCTTTCCAAGCAGAAACACAGGATGCAAATATTTACCAAAGCCCTTTTCAAGCTCACAGGAGGGATGCAGAGTGCAAGTGGATGTTTGGAGCAGAGTGCCTGAGTGACAATCTGCTGTTTGCACTAACTTTAATAGAAGTTGCACGTGCTCATCAGTTTAAGAGCATATAAATGGGCTGCAGTTCCAGTTTGTCAAGAATAACTCCAAAAAGTAAAATCAATCCAGTGGTTTCCAGAGACAAGAGCGAACTAATATTGCAGGAATATGGTTGTCAGCGTTAATGCTGATGTAAGGAGGATAAGAATAGCATAGAGTTCAGGAAATGCTAAAATAGGAGTGGGAAGGGAATAACTATTTATATATTGCCCCATGTTTTATGTCTATATTATATATATATATAAGATACCAGCTGGAGATAGCTTATCTGGCAGATTTGCTGGGGACTGAGTTACCTGATGATGGCTATGGACATGGCAGGAGAGTAGTCTTTCCTGACAGTGTGAAGAGATCTCGCATCAATCAATAGAAATTGATGGAAGATATTTCAAATGATTGCAAGTTGTCAAGTGGAGTTTTGTTTGAGAGGAGAGCATGTGAACAAAAAAATACAATGTTGCCTTAATTAAAAAGAACATAAATAAAAAAGCAGGGGTGGGTCGAGACTGGAGAGTGGTGGTACAGAGAATAATCTTGCTGCCAATTTCTTTTCAGTATTTTTCCTCTTAAAACCAAGAGCAAGCATGTCTGCTTTAAAAATATATTTTCCACAGCGTCTTGTGTTTAGTAGGACTTCAGAGAACAGCTTTTTTTTTTTTGGTTAGAAGGACTGTGTGCTAATACAAGAGTTCAGTCAGTCAGTAAATTTCCTGAATTAGTTGCAGTAGTTGAAAGCAGAGCAGAGACTGAAGAAGGCCCCTTGCCACTGGAGAAGGGGACTGTGCCTAATCTGCCTGGTGCTGGGAATTTCTGTGTTCTCTTCCTGGCAGGAAGGTTGAGTCGTGCTACACACGTGTGTCCTGTGTGCTTTGTGACACAAACTGGGGCATTTCTCTGCTGTCCCTGTTAAAATCTAACCCTGGGTATCTTTGTGACCGCTGGCAAAAAGAGGTTGCATAGTAAAGCCTCATGGGAAGACCCACACAGCAAAGCCTTTTTAGGGTCAACATTGAATGCCATTGATGATGTCTCTGTTGATAATGATTCTTTTTCTTAGGATTGCTCCCCAAGTGGCTGCAGCTTGGAATTTATCAGAATTTGGGTGTTGCCTCAAAATAGGAAGGGTGATTCTATTTTCTGGCTTAAGGGGAAGAAAAAAATTTGTTGATTGAGCTCAGATGAATGAAAACTCAGGCAGTATTAGCACATCGTGGTACCAAGTGTTTCCTGCCACGTTCACCCTTTACCTTCAAGAAATCCAGTAAGTCTCTCACTTCTGTGCTAGGCAAAATCATGGAGCAGATTTTTTCCTCCAGGAAATTATGATAAAGGCACATGGAAAATAAGGAGGTGACTGGTGAAAGCCAACATGGCTTCACTAAGGGCAAATCATGCCTGCCAAATCTGGTGGCCTTCTATGGCAGTGTTACAGAGGTGGTAGATGAGGAAGGGTGACTGACACCATCTACCTGGACTGGTGCAAAGCATTTGGTAGTGTCCCACATAACATCTTTGTCTCTAAAATGGAGACACTTGCATTAAGTGGGTGGAACACTTGGTGGGTAATGACCAGCTGGAGAGATGGGCCTGTGCAAACCTCATGAAGTTCAACAAAGCCAAGCACAAGGTCCTGCACCTGGGCGGGGGAATCCCAAGCACAAATACTGGCTGGGCAACAGAGGGTTGAGAGCAGCTCTAAGGAGAAGGACTTGGCAGGGTATTGGTGGATGAAAAAAATGGAATGTGACCCAGCAATGTGTGCTTAAACCCCAAAAAACCAAGTGTATCCTGGACTGCATCAAAAGCAGCGTGGCCAGCAGGTCAGGGAGGTGATTCTTCCCCTTTGCTCTGCACTAGTGAGACTCCACCTGGAGTGCTGCATTCAATTCTGGGGCCAGCAACACAGGAAGATGTGGACCTGTTGGAGCGGGTCCAGAGGAGGGCCACATAAAAGACCAGAGGCCTGGAGCATCTCTCCTTGGAGACCAGCTGAAGGTGTTGGGGGTTGTTCAGCCTGGAAGATTTTATAGCCGCTTTGCAGTACTTAGAGGGCCAACAGGAAAGATGAAGTCTTTATCAGGGAGTGTGGTGATAGAATGAGGTGCAATGGTTTTAAACTGAAAGAGGGTAGTTTCAATTAGGTATTTGGGAGAATGATGATGATGAGTCACTGGAACAGGTTGTCCAGAGAACTTATGGCTGCCCCATCCCTGGAAGTGTGCAAGGCCAGATTTGATGGGGCTTTTGGCAACCTGGTCTAATGGAAGGTGTCTCTGTCCATGGCAGGGGGGTTGGACACGATGATCTTTAAGGTAAATTCTAACCAAACCACTGTGTGATACTATGAAGTAGCAGCAAGCTCTGGGAAGTGTCCTGCATTTAGAAACCAGGTTCCTTGTCCAATGTGCAGATAAATACAAGCCCCAAGGAAAGATTGTCCTGGGTTACAGCAGAAACTCACCTTGATCTCTCTCTGTGACAGGAGTGCTACAGGAGGCATGGAAGAGCAAGTATGGGTATTTCAAAGCAAGAAAATCGGAGAGCAGGACTTTCATCTAACTCAGGGTGTCCAAGTTCCTGGAAAGTTGAGCTGTCTGTGACAGACTTTTGATCAGACAGTTTGAATTTGGCATTAGGACTCAATTAACGTGCTCTTGTTAAGCTGTAGTTTCCCCTGCTAAGAACTTGTGAAGTTAGCCTGGAAAAAAAAAATCTCTTAAATGATTGGGAGTTGTCAGGGAGTTTTTTAGATGGACTCCAGGTGGTGTCGGACATGCCAGAGAGCTGAAAGCTTTTGACACAAGCCAGGACAGAAAGACTGAAAATGTGCCTCTGGTGTCTGGAGCAAGATGTCTGGAGTAGCTGGATTTGAGGGGAGCCTTGTAGCTTTAATTGGAGTTACACTGCAGCTGAGGTTTCTGTTACTACACTTAATGCTTAAAGGCCCCGTTCAACACATGATAACTAGACACAAATATCTTGTAAAAGAAGATCCCTCATCAAAAGAAGAGACACAGAAAAAACCCAGCCTGAGGATGAAAGTGGGACACAAGCAGACAAAATGTTTTGCCTGGGGTTATACAGCAGCTCATTTGTGGAGAGGGAAGTGGAGCCCTGGTCTCCCTGCTGGTGGTGTCACCACCTTCTTTGCTGAAAATGTAGTTGTCTGGGCTCGCATGCTGGACAGGTCAAGGGAAATCTGTGCAAATGGCTATGATACTCCTCAAAGAGGAGGATTTTGGATATCTTCTAGACTTGAGGAGTAGATTTAGATGCAGCCTACTGTGATCATGTCTTCTCATTAGTATAATGCTGCCTCCTCTGATGGCAGCGACCACCTGTGTTTCAGGAGGCAGGGCTGTAGTGTGAAAAGCCCTGCCTTACCTGGCTTAGTTAATGTTATTTAATGGGCATGATGAAGATATGGTGGTGCTGGGCTGCACACAACTACCCAGGCTTGTTGGAGGCAGTGTTGAGTGCATGCTTCTGCATCTTCTCTGCCTTATCTCTGGAGCTGCTCATCAGTTCTGTTGAAAGCACATGTGCCTGCAGTGTAGAGACAGACTTCCTTCTGCATTCCTATAGAAAAGATAAGGCATGCAGAGTGTTCCTGTGCATCTGTGCTTGTGTTTACTGTGCTCTCCAGGGATGCAAATTCATGATAAGACTGGGTCAGACCTCGGTCTGTCTAACTTGTTTTCTGTTTTGCGGTAGCCAAGAGCACCTGCTTGAACCAGCCAGTATCAGTCCACAAAAGTCCTGGAGAAAAAAAGGATTTGTTTGAATTGTTATTACCAGAGCTTCTAGTTCTTTCTTACTTTATGATTGAGTTTGTTTTTATAGGAAGAATCTTTGCTGTTATGAGTCATTCTGGCTTAAAAGCAGGATTTTGCTTTCAGATGCCTTTTGCCTTAAAAGGTGATGTTGCTCCTGGTATTTGTCAAGTTTAGGAAAAGAAAACAAATCTAAAAATCATCAGGCAGCTCATTCTTCTCAAGAAACACTTGAAACTTCCATAGTTCTTTGCTTTAGAAAAATCAAAACAAAGCAATGCTTGGCGAATGCATTGCTAGTGCCTCTTTGGGGCCAGCTTGATTTATGTAACAGTAAAATATCAGACAGTGACACTCCTGCATGTAACAGGGATGAAGCCTGCTTGCTGGTGTGTTAGATTTTTAGACCATCTGGAAATTAGTGTCATTAAACACCTGAAATAACAAGATTAAAAACCCCAAACAAACAACAGCTAAAAAAGCTAGGAGGTAAACTATGGCAAGCCAGGGACAGCTGATCTACAGAGCTGATGTCTTTCAGGTGGGTAGATAAAGTGCAGTCTGGGTTGTGTGTGGTCAGTAAGGATGTAACAGTTCTTTTGAAGGGGTTGGCTTTTTAACCCTACATAATTTTCAGTGGGGATAATTCCATTGTGCTTAACTATAAAATCTGTCTGCAGCTCCAGACTTAATACTGAGGAAATGCACACACTAGCAACAATCTTGTGGCACAAAACAGTGGTGTAATTCATTATCCACTATACAGCTGTTGTGCCAAAAAAAAGGGATTGTTCTTTTCAAAATGTTTTGTCTACAGCTCTGGCCTTACTGCTGTTTCTCTAGGTAGAGCTAACCTGTTACGCATTGCCTGATTATGCATTTGAATATAGCCATAAACTTACTTTTCCCTGTGCAGCATCACTTGGTGAGGTTTTACCACTCCCAGCAGAAGATACTTTTCATTTTTGGGCATTAGTTGCATAAACTGCTTCCACACAGCTAAGCTTGCTTCCTTGGCACTTGTCAGCCTCAGAAACTTGAATGTTTAAAAATATTTACCAATTTTACTTTTCATTGCCATGACCTTTTCTCTGAATAGGAAACAGAAGCCCACACTCACTTCTGAATGCTTTCTGTGCATTGTTCCCTGGGACCCACAAAGCTTGTTTCTTGTGCTGTTGGTGAACCATAAGTTAGAGGCTGCTGTTCTGTAGACTCTCTTTACCTGGACTTTTCTCTGCATGCCCAATGTGCCTTACTCTCTTGCCACTGCATGTTCACTCTCACATTACTAGTTTGTAAGTGGATTCCATGACAAAGTCACCTATTTTGAATGTTTTTTGTTTTTTTTTTAAATTCTGTATTGAAAAATGTGCGAGGAGAGATTTTGTCCAATAAGTTAATATTTATTTGGTGACCCGAGTTTCATTTTAGTAACGAACTCCATGGAGGTTGAAGAGTTTGCGGGGGAGTACAGAGGTGAGGTGAAGGGCATTGGGAAGCAGGGAGCAGTACTGCTGGATTGAAAGCTTTGTTCCTGAAGTGACTCCTGATGACCACCTGCCTGTTTTACTCATGAATCTGTTGTTTTGTGTCTTGCAGTGGCATCACTGAAAGGGCCAGCTGTTACTGCTGTGGGACATCGAGCTCCTTCCAGTTGCATCTTGTGTGTCACCTGCAAAACCCCAGTTACAGTGCGTTTCTCCTTCACACAGTTTTCTCGAGTGAGGATTTGTTAGCTGTAAGCTGTGATAATTACATGTTTCTCTATTTATACTTTGTCAGTTCACTTGCTAAAGCAGAAAGCTTTGCGGGCCAAAAGGGTACGTGCATTTCCCATCCCCCCAGCCTCCCAGTCAATGCTCATAGTTGCAAATTCTTCTGGCCAGCTGCATACCTTGTGAGGGAAATGATCAAAGACTGTGTGCTTTGGGTGAGTGTTCTGGTTATTCATCCAATAGCCAAGATGAGAATTGGACAAAATATTTTGTTCCCAAGAACAGCTTCAGAAATAAAACCTTATTTAAATAAAAAAATGAAAGAAAAGTATTACTTGGGCAAAGAAGATTAAACTTGTTCAGAGTGCCAGAAGCAAACACATCATACCTGTGTGACATCTAGTCATAGGCATGGCAGGTGAAAAGAGAGGGTGACTCAGTGCTGGAGTGTTCCTGAGCCTGTACCTAGATATACTCTTAAAATGAGATAATGGAATTTTCTCTGCAGTGCAAGAGAGCTACCTAATTCAGTGCTATTTGGAAACCGAATGAAAACTCTTGAAAATCCTCATTCGCCCTTTTACTTTCCACCTAAAAGAAATGTAGTGAAGAAAATGCTTCCCTACTCCTGCCAGCTATCTGTGAATGTCCATGTAATGTATAACTTGCCTGTGATTCTTCTGTCAAGAATTCTCTTCTGCCAGTAACTCAGTAAAATAGACTCAGGTGATTTCGGTGTTTTGCATAACAATGGTGACAATTGCTCGCAAAGCCATCTCCAGTTTTCACACAATTTCAGACACTATTTACCTGCTTGGAAGAGCTGAATTGTCAGTTGTGTATGTCCTGTGTGGAATTCATCTGCAAGACTAGAAAGGCAGGAGCACATCTGTGCATGTGGAAGTGTTTGTTTTGATGAAACCTTGAGGACTAAATGAACCTAAAAACCCCTGTAAGTGCTTAAGGGGCTGTTAGACACTTGTACAATTAAACGGCATTGAATGTTGACATGGTCTAGATTTTGGGTTATGAGATTGGGTGTACAGGAATTAATTGTGCTCAGGTAACAGATTCTCCTGAGAACTAATGGCAGTTAGGAAGAGGAAGCAATGCCTTAAGAGAAAAATGCCCTAGAATCTGTTGAAAGCTTTTAGCAGATGAATTTTGGCACGATATATATTTCTAGCCTGTGTCAATATTGCAGACATATAAATTATACATGACTTACAAAATAAGAAAAGTTGCTTCTAGGGAGCTCTTGTGTTTTGCCTGTAAGGATGGAGCCAGCTTGCTACATATGCAGAGAATATTACCTGTCAGAAATTGAATATTGAGTGAAAGTAATCATTTTAATCAAGAGTAGTTAAAAGTGAGCCTGAATTGAACGAAAAAACAACTGCTTAGCTGGAAGACGGTTTCCAGTGCTGCAGACATGTCCTGAGATGTATATTTTCTGTATTAGGAATATTGATCAGGGCCATGGTTTACATTATCACTATTCTTCCCAGTAATTGCAATCAAGATTTCTTAAGTCTTTGAATTCTGCTCCTTTCTCTGCACTCAAGTTCAGAACATTGGTGCTGGTGTATCGAATGATGGAGAACACTGCTCAAAGGAGCAGCTTCTTGGTTCATGGACAGATAATTGGCAGAATCCACTGGCTGAGGCAAAGACATTCTGGTTTACATCAATTAGTATTCCTGACAAATCATCTGTAGTGATTGTGGGTGTTTTCTTAAGAGAGTCGCTGTAAAGGGGTGTCACTGTGGGCAGTGACTGCATGCACAGTCTGTGGTACACTGAGCTGAGTGCTGTAGAGGAGCCTGACACTTTGTGTTTCTGCAAAGAAACACCCTAGGCTGGTTTCTTTTTAAGTTTTTTTTTTGTTTGTTTTAATCAAAAGCAGGATTGTTTCCACACATTTCAGCCTGTTTTCTGTTTCTCTTGAGTCAGTGTCCATTTCCTTCTCATTCTTTACAGTGCCTTGGGAAACCTCAATCTCTCTTGAACCCAGGGAAGCCAGCTGTACTTAAACCTAGCTGACAAGAAAGGATGAGGTTGCAGAAGAGTGATGTCAAAGACTTTTTGTGCTAGAGCATTCGGCTACTGCACCCTCAAGAAGGCGGGAGTCTGCAGTTGTACCAGCTTGAGCAAGGCTCTGTGCAGAGCAGGTCAGCCCCAGTGCAATGCTGGATGCAGAGTGGATATTGGTAGCTCTGCTGATGCATTTGCTTTCTTAACCCACATCACCCTGGACTTTTTGCTCTCACTTGATCTTCTTTTGAGCCACCAGACTTTCTGAACAAGCTGCACAAGTGAATGCTGGCAGATATGTCTGTTGGAAGGAGAATGATCTGGTAGCTAACTTAGAGCTCTGCAATTCCCGTTTCAGCTCCATGATCTGCTTACAGATTCTCTTTGAGAATTCAGTAGTATGATTTAGTCTCTGTGCCAGTTTCCCATCTGTTAAAGGACACTTTCGACCTTGGATGGGAACTGAGGGTAAACGTAGAGCCAGTGAATACTCCAGTGGAGTGGTTGAAGAAGTAACAGAATTCTTAACCAGGATGTCTTTCTCTAATATTTCTGCACAGCCTAAATAGTATCCCTGAAGTCTTTTTAGCAGTCAAGGTGAGATGATGAGCACTGTATATGGATGGGGAATGCAGGGTTGTGTATCACGGTGGTGATGCCGATGTGCGAGTGTGGGATGCCGGCATCCACTGTCCCACTCTGATCACTGAGTGTGTCTTGCCTCTCTGAGTGACAGGGCTTGCTTGGACCTGGCACACCAGAGGTTACACAGCTTGGGTTCCCACTCCTCACGTGGGATTTCACTAGCAGGTGCTACCTTGTTCCTCATGTGGCTTTGCCTTGTGTAGCCTCATCTGCTTAACTCCTCTGGCCTGCCTGTTACATGTTGGCTTTCAGCATTTACTTTAGGTCATAGCAAAGTCTTTTACCTGGCTTTCCAAATGTCACCAAGCAAAGTCCTTTTCAGAACCTGGCTGTTTCATGGCTGCACAGCCTACCTCAGAACAGTTGCTGTCCCTAGTGTGTCAATGAATAAGATCTTGATAGGATTGACGGCTATAAAACATTCCCTCTGAACTCTGAGATGAAAGTGAGACATTTCCTTTCTCCTTCCAGAGGGCTCATCTGCTGTGAGAGGAGGGAGGTGGTTTTCTTTTCTAAACTGTAACTCCTATCAGGTATCATAGCAATGTCTGTAGCACTCCAGGGCAGCATGCTCTGATGCCTCATGCTATGGGAAACTGGGAATGAAAGGCGACTCTGCCAAGAGGCTTCTGTCTGCACTGGTAGGATAGTACATGTGACTCTTATGGCATTACCTGGAGCTTGCTGGTGATACAGTGGAAGGGAAATAGGAGAAAATTAAGTTTGAGTTCAAATACTCGGATTGCAAGGATACTCCCTGGGGCTGATCAGCTTGCTTGCTAATGGCATAGCACAGGGAACAGAATAAAGAGTTTGTTTGGTTTTGCACTGCAAATACATAAGCCATCCTTGCTTTGGCTTCCAGCCCAGGGTGAAAAGGATGGCTGATCACCCTGCTCTTTCAGTGTTGACAGGTGTTGTTGTCAGGGACAGATGTGACTTGGGTCTAAGATAGGGATAACAGTGTGAGCGCTTTTTACTGGCAAGGTAGATTTTTAGAAGATAATGGAGTTTGTCTGTTGCACAGATAAAGGGAAATGAGAAAGGCTTTTCTGTTCTCTTGGTGGATTTTTCTCAATTTTTTCTTATTGATTCCTCTGATGCAAGGAGATTTGCTCAAATATTCTAGTACTTAACTAGATTATATCTTTGGTTCATCCAGTCTCAAACCATTCCTCCTCATGCCAAACCCAGTTACCTTACTAGCATGGAAGCAGGCAGTTCTGCAATACCACTGGCTCTTCAGATCTATGTGTTTGATTCTTATAAAAATGTTTTGGAAAGCTGAACAAGAAAACAGTGTAGGAATTTGGTGGGCAGATTAACTGCATTCCTGTTTCAGGCTGTTTATTCATCGCTTTAACTTTTTTAAGGCAAAAGGAGGCTATTTTTAGCTTGCTTTTTTCTCTTCCATATTAACCTAAACAAATTTCCCTCTCGAAGGAGAGGGTGGAGTTGGGAGGAAGGAAGGGTGGAGTTGAAACTGCTTCATTAAATCAGTTTAAATATCACTAACACACAATTTTATTTTCACATTACAGTTCTGAGTACAGAAGAGTCTCTTTACACTTTCCAAAGAGGGGAAGCTTTGTGTAGAGAGGGGGTGAGTGAGGGCGTTGGACACAATGAAGTGATTATGGAAAGCTTCTGATTTTTGCTTGGGGTGAACTGTCAGGAGGGTAATCCAGCTCTCCTGACTCCTGGTATCTATGTTTTGACAGTTTTATGGTAAACTGCTTCTGAAGCAGAGAGAGCAAGAGCAGCTCCAACAGTTTCCTTACTAGGCTGATGTGGCCTTGGTTTTGACTTTTATGATTACTGACTTTAGTGTGCTGCAGAAAGGGTGGCTGAATCCAGGGCCTGTGGATCAGGTTTGTGTAAGGAAGGATAAATACATCATACTTTGAGACTGAATGATAACCCAGGAGCTGGTGCAGAGCATTGCTGCTTTTTGAATCTCTTGCACTTTGATGTTGATTCTTCAGTACCTGTTAGCTCTCCCTTCCTCTGTTTATAAGAGCTGAACGATCTTGACAGTGGAACATCTGTGAAGTCCATCTCTGGTGGTGGAGTATAGAGCTCCTCATGCTGTCCTGTCTGACTGCACAGGTTACTCAAGATTAGATCCTAAATTATCTCTTCTTGCCACGTTTTGCTCCTGCTGTGTGTTCTGCACTGTTGGAGAACCGATGAAAAACAAAGTTATCTTTGTGTCTAAAGAAAATAAAAACTTTTCTGTGTTAGAAATCCACAGGAAAAAAGCCAACCCAAAACATGTAAATCCTTCTCTTCCAGTGATAACCTGTTACCAAGTTATTGGACTCTGTGTATAAGCTTAGAGCTGGAAAGGGCAACCTCATTTTTCAAGCCTCAGTCCCAGGGAAGACCTCCTGCTCCTGAGGGATCAGCATGGGGTGGGTGCCCTTTCTGTGGACTTGTGGGTTCTCTCTTTATCTGCTTTCTTCTCCTACTGGGAGGCTGCTCCAGATCACAGCTACTTCATACTCGGATTTCTCTGACCTCCAGCCGAGAGGAGTTTGTGGTTGGTTTATCTCATTTTTGCACCAAGATAATCCTATGGTTTAAATGTCTCTGCATTTCTTGCAGCTCACTCTCTTCACCTGTGTTTGCAGGAAGTGATCCTGTCCTGTATTGTGTTGTGTTTTTTCAACTTAAATCAAACTTTCCTGAGGTGGGCCTCTTATTCTTACCAGCATTTCCATGCATCTGCTTTCAATTCAATGAATTGTCTTTGAATTTTGTTGTGACCAGAATTACTCACTATAAATGTCTGAGAAAGAGCTGCTTGCATTAATGCTGATTTCAACATCTAACCATTAACTGTGGCTTAAGCATGATTTTATTTATATATATATATATGTTTGAGAAGAATCCTCTGGTCTTGCTTTGAAGACATCAAGTAATGGTGACTCTTTCTGTACTAGGATAGTTCTGTCAGTGGCTGGTTACTTTGATATTTAACTAGGTACCTTAATTAGAATATGCTGCCTTCAGTCCCTGCATCCTGAAATGCCTTTCCTTGTTAGTTTACAGAGGCTTTTATTATCACAAATCTCATTTTTCTTAGAAGTGCTATAATAGTTGTAGGCTATGTAAAGCAATTAGTAAATTACAATAGTTTGTATTTCAGAAATCAAACATTCTTATTCCAAGAAAAGGTCCCTTTTAAGGTGTCTTTGAGTTTCCAAAAATGGCTCACTATCAGCTTCCATCTCCAGATGACACTAGGCACTGCATCAGCAAGAGTATATGCAAAGAATGAAAATAAAGTCCATTATTTATGACCCTCTCTCTTAGATTCCCTGGCTTGTGTGAGAAAAGTGGAACTACTTGGAAATACTTTCCTTCCCCCTGGATTTCTGGCTTCTTTGAAGGTTGTCTTGATCTTTTTGAATAATCTTGGGTTTATACGTTTGATTTCATGCCAGCAAACTAAATCTTCCTGTAATGCGCATTCCTTCAGGCTTTGTATATCATGAAGATTTGAAGGATTTCTCCCCTGTTTGGTGTAGTGCTGTTTTCCTTCTGCTGGCACAGAAGAATAGCAGGATGTGGTTGTGAGCAGGCACAGCTTGCTGTGCACAGCGTTGGGGTTTGTTACCTGGCTGCGCTGCCTGCCCGTGAGCGAACTGCACAATCGCTCCCTGGGCCTGCCTTTGAACTGGGGACAGTGACACTGTACCTGGCCCTACTGAGCTCCTGGACTTGCTAAATCCTTCCAGTGACAGTCTCTCTCACTCCTTAGCCCCTGGGCTTACAGGGATGGTAACACAGGGCTGCTAGTGGAGATTAGCTTGTGCTCCCAAAACCCACCTGATCTGGCAAGATTTAACACTCTCACTGTTGGGAATACTCCTTGTTAGGATGCTGGTCAGGGGGGCTGTGGTTTTCTTTTTCGCTCTTTGTGCTCTCCCAGTATCTGGTTTTTGTTTCACACTGTCTCTTGTAATATACTCTAAATTAGTGGCTTCTAACCTTTTTGGAACAAAAACCACAGTTCCTGGCAGGCTGAGCTCCTTGTTTGTTGTACATCACTGTTCTCACATTTAGAGTGCAGTAATTTTGTTTACTGGAGAGGCTACAAACATTTCTCTTGCTCCTGTGAGCTTCTGCTGGGGAACCATTGTGTTGCTCTCAGCATAAGGACTGTTTTTCTTCTGCTTCACAGTGCCTCACTCTAAAGTCTTGATTAAAGGTGTAGGAATGCAAATACATTTGTCCTAAAATCAATTGAGTGAATACCCCATGCCTTTTAAAAAAACCCCCAAACCCCAATGCATATAAGTTGCCTTCTGAATTTTAACTGAAATCCTACCATGAGAAAATTAATTGGTCTTTCCTTTTCTCTTGGACCTTTAGTCCAGAGCTAAATGATTTTGGCAAAATGCTTCCAGGCACTTAACTTCGATAATCATGATTTCATTTACAGTTACTAATAAATCCTTTCACAATGACAAGGTTTTGCCTTTACGAAATGCCTGTGAGCCCCTTCTGTTAGATTACATTGCCAGTATGTGTATATAATTTAGCACGTATGTATGTTAAGAAGGTATGTGTCTTTAACTGTGTGCATCTTCTCTAAAATTACAGCCATCCTTGTTCTCTGGGTATCTTTTACATCATTTAAAGTATATCATAAACTCAGCAATTAAAATAACTTGTCATACATCCCATTGTCATTGAATATTTTTTCACATATGCAATTATAGTGTCTTCTGTCTTTTCTTTGCAAGTTTTTTTTGAGGGAGGAAGTGCTCTTCTGCTTTTAAAAGTATTCTTTTCCTGCGCTGTCACAGGTAGTGTTAGTTCATTCTGCATTACTTTTTTAGTCACTTGCTCCAGTCCTTTAAAAGTGCAATTACATAATTCATATAAATTTAGAAAGGGAAAGATGAAGATCTCTGCACACATCTATTTTTTTATCCTCCATGGAAGCTAGGAAAAATTCAGGTTAGGATTCTGGAAAGTAATTAGCATGTAAAATGGACATTAAGATTGGACAGTTTCTCACTTGTGGTGGAGGAGATGATTCTGGAGTTTGCCTTTCATTGGGAGAAGTAATCTCAGTTTTAGTAAATGACTGGTTTTGATTCCTGAAGCAATTTCCCCATAGCTATTTTTTTTTCTAGTCAGAGAGGGTCAGTGTCTGGTTTCCTTTGAATTGAGAGGTTAGCCCAGCCCTCTGTATTTAACCTAGAATGTGGGCAGGCAAACAGCCTCTGCTTTGGGATTTGGTCTGAATAAGACTGATTTGATGTGTTTGTACCACAGCAGTGTTCACCAGCCCCAGCTGGCAGCTCATGCTGTGTAAGCACTGTGCAACTGCAGGACAAGAAATGGTTCCTGATCAGACAGGTTTCAGCCCATGTGGAATAACTGACCACTGCGCTAGTAAATGCTCCTGCCTGAATAGAGACTTCATCCTGGCTGTGCCCAGCCCTTCCAGATGGAGGGAACACAGAGTTTGTGGTGAGAGCTGTACTTGGTGCATACACAGTGCAGTTGGTCTGTCTAGAGTAGCTGTAATGTTTCCCAGGTGTAAAACTTGGGAAACATCCTTGCAAACAGGCTGCTGCTTTCACCGAGTAGCACCTGGAGGAAGACAGTGACCAGCAATGGGCTGCTGGTGTCCTGGTGAAGATGCCTGTGCTTTTCCCAGAGAACTCCCTACAAGTGAACAGGGAGGGGAGCTGTGGGCTGTGTGGATTGTTCTTGCAACCTGCTCCCAGCCATTTGTGTTATGGGACAAGGCAGCACCTGTCAGGAGAGAGGTAAGGGAACAGCTTAGGGTTCAACTTCTATTAGGGGCTCATCAGTTTGGGTTATGTCAGCTCTTCTGCCACGCCATATATTGGGACACTTGCAGTCTACATCATTAGGTTGTATTTAAGGACTTATTTGCCTTGTTCACTGATAAAATAAAAGTGTTGTTTTAACAGAAATCTGGGGCTTATCGTGTTCCCCTCTGGTCCTGGAATCTGCATTTAAACCCAGGATTAGGAACTGATGGACAGCTCTGTTGACATGAATCAAAGGGAGAATAATTCAAGACTGTCAGTCTCGTGAATTTTACTACAATGCTCTTGAGCATCACTAAGACCTATTTGTATCCATCTGTAGGCTCAGGAATAGTGTTGCTTCCACTTGCATTTTCCTTGCATTTAAAAGGCTATCTCTACAACTCTAAAGGCTGCATCTTGATCCATTTTTAAATGGTAACACAGATTGCACAGAAGCCTGGGACTTGTATTTGCATTCTCCAGAGTAAGATTTCCAGTTGTCACAGTGAGAAGTGGATTAATTTCTGCGAACTCCGTGTGTGTACTTGAATCTCATCTCTGCAGTCATTTTGATGCTTTGAGTCCACCATTAGCTTCAGATGCCTATAGACCAGCTGTCTGCCTCTGACTGACTTACATGGGCTCTCCTTCCAGATAGGAGAGGGAAAGAGATATTTTAGGACATAGTTCATCTGACCCTGCTTTAGCCAACTGCTTTGGAAACAGATGAATCCTGTCCTGCAGGTGACTGTTTCTCTCCACTGACTGTAGTGTCAAATGTTGATGTCAACATTTGCTCAAGTGAATCCTGTATGAAATATATCCAGTTTTAAATTTAACTGATCAGGCATTTTCACTGAAGTGTAGTCCTCAGCTGGCGAACATGCCCTGGTGCCCAGGGAGCTGGTTGTGTGCTGTAACTTTCTCTACTTTTATTCTCCAGCTCTTTATCTAGAGAATGAAAATTATTCCATCATGACAGGAACACTGGCCTTTAGAAAGCTCCTTTTATCTACACAAATACTTTCTGCAGTATTTTTCCACTTTTGCGTATCCATCTTAGTGCTGGATTAACTTCAGAAAGACCTTGTATGGAACTCTGAGGCACACTTATTTCTTTGACCAGTAAATCAGTATTATAGTTTCCTGGGGCCTGGAAAAGAGGGTATTATTATGGAGTTATGCGAAGTCCACTTTCCAGAATGCTGAATTTCCGAGGAAAAGATATAAATCTCCCCTGTTTAGAAGAAGAAGCTATATGAAAAAGACTTCAGGTGCGTTATTCTCTTTGTGTTTATGCCTGCTTGCCTTTCTTTTCTACCTTCCTCCCTTTCCTCAGGTGGTGCTATATATTACTTAATCTCCTTTGAGGTAAGTATAGCTTCTTTGTCACTGTGTGGAATACATTAGTATTCAGAAGAGCCTTTTCCTGTGTCAGAGCCAATATTTTGCTTCTTTGTAGCCCTAACCTTCTTGGAACTCTCCAGCTAATATTTTTCTTTCCTTCTGTCTTTTATTGACTGTGGTACATTGAGTATTGCTTCCCTCCTCAGTAACTTTTTGGTTTTTATTCATGACTAATACATCTATTTTATGAAGGCATGAAACCTATTTACAGAGGAAAGCAAAGCTGGTTGCAGGGTCTTGATCGAAGCGACAATAGGAAGGCTCCCAATTGTGTGTTTTATGTGGATGAGGTCTGGCATGCAGCAGAGAGGCACAGATTCTGTGGCTCCACAAGATCCTTCTGGCTGTGTCCAGTCTGTCTGGAAGGAGTTATGCTGAGGCTTGCTGGCGAGGGTTTGGGTGAGCAGAGAGGGTGACAAAATGGGGTTCCATTCTCCCAGCTCATGCCAGAGAAGCGGAAATCCCAGCTGCTTTGCACCTCTGTGTCTCTTCCCCACCATTCTTTGTCTGCTTGCACTGCAAACTGTGTCAGGACTTTTTTCTTACAATGCCAGTACAAAACACAGCATGTGGAGCTTTGCATCCTGTCCTCTGCCCCCCTTTATTTTCCTTCCCTCTGTGTCCTACAGTCATTTTAGGAGACATTGTTGGAGTTCCAGTAACCAAAGCTAGTTTTCACATTACTTTTCTTCCCTCCCCACCTCACCTTAGTCATACACAATCTCATTGTATGCATGTTTTAGATGGCTAGGAATTCTCATGGCGTGCAAGGGAGGAGGGGTGACTTACCTGCTTTGCAAATATTTATCATCATATTCACATGTGGAAGCTCTCAATTTCTGCTAGGATCTTCTCATCCACAGCGGATTTTTTGGACCACAGAACTGATGTTTATGGGACGTAATAGGCTGTGCTGGAACATCTGGGTAGTTTGCTGGTGTGGAGAGGGAATCTCACCAGCTGCTTTGGTTCTGGTTGGTATCCCCTGAAGTTCTAGGGAGATAATACTCTGGGTTGCCAAGGTATTATGGTAGTGAGGGATTAAGAAAAGTGGACAGCTGGTTGTGGCTGTAAGGAGAAAACACTTTTTTGTTGGTTTGGGAATATTATTCGAGACCACCCTTGCTTTTGTCATAGATTAAATGTGGTTGTAGCTCCTCTGGTTTCATCTGACATGCTCAGGGCCTGGAAGAAATGTAGACCTGTGATTCAGGGTTGTGGACCAGTGTTTTAAGTGTCTGTTGTGGCATCTCTCTAGCAGAGTTCACAGCTGGTCTCTTACAGGATGCAGCTAACTTGTCACTTTTATGTCACTGGTTCAGTGAGTCAGTGTTGTTGGTTATTTGCGGTGAAGTACAAAATATACCTTCAAGTAGCATTTATTTTTCAGCAATCCACATTTTGATAACTCTCAGCCTTCTCTATAATTTGCAGATAATCTAGTCACGGTTCTACACCTTCCTGTTGCTGCTCTCCCAGCCTTACAAGAATGGTGTCCATCCAAAACGGGAAGCGGTCACCTGTGAGATGTTCAGAAACTTTTGATTCTCTGCTTTGAAAGTGCTGTAAATCTAGTTCATAGATGACAAATTGGGCCACATAGGCAAATAAACAAAAACACTCAACACACCAGAATTTTTCAAGATGAGGTAAAGCTCTGACAGGAATAGTGCAGTAGGAGAGAGTTGGTGGTGGGGAAATCTGACAAGTTAATTTATTTTTGGTGTTTTAATTGGATCAGTTGGGAGACAGAAAGAAAAGATGGTGCAGGAGACAAGAGTCATGGAGTCCTGGGAAAGGGGAGCAGGGAAGGAACTGTAAACATGACTAGCAAAATAATCCACTTTGTGTGCAAAGTCCATTTAAATGTAAATTACCCAAAGTGATTTTTTAGTGGAATTTTTTATCAGCGCAGTGTACAAAGACAGAATTATTTTCCTCCTTGTTTAAATACGTGATGCAGACAGCTGTAGAGAGCTATAAACATCCCTCATCTCTGTACCCCCTTCTTTCCTTTAGGCTCCTTGGAGCTGTTCCCTGCAGCAATGCTTCCAGGTAGTGACAGTGTGGATGTTCACTTCAGTCACCAGAGCCCTGTCAGGGCCAATTAGCATCCTAATGACTGGCGTGTACCATCTTGATAACATTCACTCTGTGCTCTGTACCAGGGGACCTCTCCTCTTAAGAACCCATCTTGTCTCATCTGGACTGTACTGGTCATATAAACCTGTAAAAAAAAAAAAAGAAAATTTCCATTTCAGCTTGTCTTCTGAGTCCCAGGGGGTTCAGCACTGAACAAATATACTCTCCTTTCTTTTTGCTGAAAATGATGAATCTTGGCTTCAGGGAGGGGACTTAAATCAAACCACTGCTCTTACAGGTACTGAGGACTTTGGGCTGAAGCTTCAATGAGGTGAAGTAATGCAGTACTTGTTCTTCAGAGCTCTGTTGAACGAGAGCAATCAAAGACCAGCCACATAGTCTTTAAATATTGAGTACCTGCCCAGTATGAGGACTAAAGTGGTACTTTTCTGAAATTACTGCTACCTGTTGTTGTTTGGTGGTCTGCTGCAAAATCCACTCCAGTAGCATCTGCTGTCAAAACTGTGCTTTTGTCATCCAATCAAACCAGAGCTGAATGCAGTGCAGAGACCTTTTGGGTAGCACAGGACAGGGCATGCAGGTGAGGACATTTAGGGGAGGTTTCACAGCTACTCAGTGCGTGGTGGGAGTCCAGGGTGTAAATGTGCCCCCAGCACCCTTTGTCCGCTTGGAGATTGTTGAGACTTTGTACTCTGCTCTGCCAGGCTGGAAGGGGAACATCTCCTCTAGCAGTGGCAGAGTTAAATGCTGCAGTATTAAATCGCCCCATCCCTGGGCTGTGTTTTATTGTTCAGTGACAACGTGCTTTCAAGAGAAACTCGTGCATCTATCCTGATTTTCAGCCCTAAAAGTCAATGTTCGTTCTTGTTAGTATGGCATTGCTGTCCAATCCTGCCATGTCCTAGCTCTTCAGTGGCTTAAATGAAGCGCTGTGATGCCAGGGCCAGCTGGTTGGCACAGCTGGCACAGCTACACTGGGTCATCTGGAGGAAGAGGTCAGCAGTTTAATGGTCCTTGAGAGAGGCCAGATCAGTGGTGATGCCAAAGAGTGGCTGAAGGGCAGTGTGTTACCATGGCTGGACTGAAGCTGCAGTAGGGAGGATTTCAGTTTATGGGACTGTGGAGGTGGCACCTTTCACTGGTAGCTGAACACTGTAGTATTTGAAATGGCATTGCTAACATTCTGAGGACAAAAAAGATTTTCTTCCCTGTAAGGGGCAGCAAATCTTGTGTGTGAACTCTGGAGAGCGAGTGAGCAAGAATTATTATTTTTAAGGTCACAACTATTCTTAAAACACACACAAAAATAGTCCTGGCATCCCCTAGCCCAATGTGCAAGTCTGAAAGACAGCACATTAACATATCCACATGGAACATATGTTATTTTTAACATTGCTGTGAGAATTTTCCTGAATTTTTGAATGGCGTTTGCATTTACTATCAGAATGCTGTCATATCATGATTTTTTAAATCCTAAACTTAATGTTTTGATGTGATGTTCTGCAATGTCACAAGAACTTGATGGCCAGGAAGGCTGCAGGTATGTGGATAGGAGCACTGTGTTTGTTCAAGTACTTGCTTGCACCTCTTGTCTCTTCTGGATGTGTCCCCAGAAGACCTAAACCTGTGCCCTGGAGCCTTTTCTCGGAAGTGCCACCTTGAATGTCATGGTATCTGCTACAATCTGGTTTGTAATGCACCGAGCCAGCTCTCATGTGCATGAGGTATAGTAAATCTGCAAGGCTGATTGACTGCATGCTCACAAAGTACCCAAATAGAAGCCCTCCTAAAATGGTCCAATGATTTGAACTCTTCCTCTTGTCATCTTTTATGTGCATGATTTAATTTGTAGATTCCTCTGAGACTGATGCCCTCTGTCCCTCTCTTGTGGGTCCCTGAGCATTCCCAAATCTGATGTTCTAGGCATCACACGGTCACAATATGCTGCTTTTCCCAGGACATCTTGCATTAAACCCTACTGAAGGTCACACTTAGTTTTTCTTTATAAACATGAAGGCTAAAAATTTAAAATAAAACATAGCCTCTAATAAAAGTGTGATTATTGTATAATGATCTCTCTTGAGAAGCTTAGGTGCTTAGCGAAGTGTCAAGTGTTAGACGAAATGTGGAAAGTTGGCAGAGCCGATGTAAAAGATGGATAACAACAGGGCAGATTTTCCCACATTAGTCTGCCTGTATCCCTAATCCTGACCTAGAGCTATTCTACCTCTCCCTTCAGAGTAAGGAAGTAACTAGGTTTCTGTGGCCTGTTTAACAAGAGGATAGTGCCCTGCTGCTTTCCAAAATGTGTATCAAAGGAGAGCATCTAAGCTCCCAGGCAAGGGTTCACGGGCTCTGACACAGATTTTGGCAGCTAAGCACATCTATCACCTGGAAGCCAGGGACTGGTTAGTTGTCCATGCTGCAGAGAGGGGCAGAGCCATAGCATGAGCCATCCCTCCTGTCCTAGTGGAGCTTCACAGCCTTCAGAGCCATCTGGTTTCTTAGTGCTCAAGCCAGAGGCTGAGAGTTAGGGATTCAGGGCTGAGGTTTGGGAGTGATCCCCAACTGCCCAGGAGAACATAAATCTCATTTATGTGACTATAGACATATCTATTGTGCCCAAATCTGCAGAAGTCATACAGATCTCTAACTCCATCTGATCTTGAGAGGATTAGGTGCCTACATGACTTTGTATATCAGAACTGCCTGCTTCAGTTCCTCATTTGCAAAATCAATAAAATACTACATCTTCTTTTTACCTCCCAGTCTGGCTTTGTAAAGATGCAAGGGATTTATCCTGAGGATTTGTTTCTAAGTCAGTGGGGACATGCTCTCAGTTGGGGCTCTCATCATAGGGTAATTATTGCTTTATGTCAGGATACAGAGCTGTCACACACAGGTTTCTGCTTAAGCACATAGTCAAAAGTCAGAGTCTGCAGCTCAGATGTGGCCAAACCAATAATATTAGCACTCAGTGGTTTTCTGTAGTGCAGGATAATTCCCAGAGATTAATGTAAATGTGAAAGCCTTTCCAGTGGAAGCAAACCACAATCCTGTGATTGCATTAGACATTTCAAATGGCTGTGTAAAGACTCGGCAACTACATATTTTTGAAGCACATTTATTCTTGGTGCAGCTTAGATCCTAGCTCAGTGATGAATTACTTTAAACTTTAAAACAAACTCCTTGTCCTGATGTCAGGATGGATTGTGATCTTAAAGGTGACTTGTGAGAGAAAACAAATATTTATTTGGCTTGTGAATTTTTTCATCATATAGTAGGTAAAAAGAGCACAAAGAGCAGACACTTCTTGAAAGCATCCGTGGTGGCTGAAGGAATACTAAAACAGAAAGCATTTCCAAGTATCAGATCCGTGTAGTTCTTTGACACTTGCAAAATTTCCTTCTGAGTCAAGCTGCTTTTCTTTCATGTCCACTTCAATTAAACACTGGAGAAAAACTCTATAATTGTTTCAGAGTTTCAGGGTCCTTTCCAGGTAAAGTACAAGAGCTTGCAGTATCTATTCCCAGGACACTTGTGGAGGAGACTTGGGGCTGGCTATGCCAGTTACAAAAAACTGGCTGCTAAAGAGATAGGAAATGGAGAGCTTAGGGTTAAATTTAAAATTTAGCTGAATATTTGGAAGGAAGAAAGCTGTCATCATCTTCCTACTCACAAAACTCATCTTTTTCAATTGCTGAGACTGATTTTAATCCTAGTCGTGGTCTGTATTTGTTCTGTACAAGTTGGTTTTTACCAAGTGACTGATAAAGTCTTGTCTCAGCATCATACTGTAAATTAGACTTAAAACCCACATGACCGGGTATGATGGCTGATTTTTGTCCGGAAGCAAAATATCCACCCTAGCATTTACATTTTTTGAGGTACAGACTAGGGTGTTTTGCTTATTTCCTGCTCCACCCTTATGCTTTCTGCTTTTTTTCACTCATTCTGTAGATGTATTTAAAGGGTTTTGATTAATCTCTGTGGAGTTAACTGGGGTACCTTGTGTTTATTAGGGTAAATGTTTTGTCAGCAATAATCTTGAATATCAATAATGAATTAATAACATCCCTGTGACTTTTATTGAATTTGTGGTCTGCATCTCTCCTAGTGTGGCATCATGGCATGGTATTTAGACAAAGCCTTTTCATGAGGGAAATCTGGTCTCTATCTGCCTTCGAGTTTGGGCTTGTTGTGGGCAGAGGTGTGGTAACAAATTCCTGGTGTGGCCAGCTGTAAGAGTCCGTAGATAGTCCATAGCTTAAATCTGTGGCTGCAGCAGGTTGAGAGGACACGTGAAAAACAATTGTCTTGGCACGCACGCTGTAACCTGCTTGATTTACTGTAATCTGCTGATGGATCTGATACCTGACATACATCCTTTGACCAGTCACGTCCGTGTTGCATTTCAGGGTCTGGGACTACTGTGAAAACAAGCAGTTCTGCAGTGGGTTTGTGTGAAGTAGAAAACAGAACTGCATTTGGTGTGGAGTAAGCAACAAGTTGCTTTTCTATTAGAATATATTCACTCCCTGTTTTGAGTATTTTCAGTTGTCTGCAGATATGTTGTGAAGCAGTATAATGTACTTGTGGCCAGCAAGGAGAGTACTTCTGAGCTTGGTTTTGGGATCAGTGTAGTAAGGGGGAGGTCTTTGTGCCAGGGATCTGGAACAGGACTGGTAGCAGAACAGCCATGCAATCTGTAGTCTGCTGATGCAGTCTGTAGTTCTGCTGGATGAAGAAGTGTCAAGATACAGTAGTTACCTCACGATGAACAGCAGGAAAGATGCTGCTTCTTTTCTTCTGTTCTTAGGCTTCTTGAGCTGTGTCTCATTCTGACCAAGGAGTCTGTATACAGAGTCCAATGGATTAATTCCTAAGCCTCTCCCTGTGCAGCTCTGGGTGGCTTGAGAAAGAAATGGGGAGCATGGGGGAATAGTGGCCAGAACATGACTTTTGAGGACCATTCTCTATTGTTGTAAATTAGATGAAAGTAGGTTGGTTTCTTTTCTGTGCCTGGGAGGGACAACAAAGAACTTACATGCTGTCACTGGCTGCCTAGAAGGCAGCTGTGCCCTTCTGGTCCATTGTGGCTGGCTGACTGCAAGCTCAGACAGTATTAAAATGCAATCCTCCCAGGACTGCCAGCATCAAGGCGCCAGGGCACAGTTCTACAACAGTGATCTGCAAAATGTCTGCTTGTGCAGTTCATTCTGGCCTGTGCAGCTCCTGAGACAGTTCATTTTCTGTCAGAGCTGTATGTTTTTTCCCTGTTCCAGGAATGTGGTTACAAATATTGTGTTTCTGGCTTATTACTTTGAACATTTTTTCTGCCACCTCCCAGGGCTTCCTTTTCCACCACCCAAGTGCAAAACCACTCATCTTCGTTGTCAGCTCTTCACAGCCCACCCCTGCCCTGTGTATCCTGTCCTGTACAGCGCTGAGACATCACCCCCATCTGCTCTGTCAGCCTTGACTCTTCATTTGTCACGCAGTTCCGAAAAACCTCCTTCATGTTTTCTTCCATGTCACATCTGGCAAGAGGAGCTCTACTTAAAGGTCGCCAAAACTGACAACTTTTCTTATTCTCAGTCTTCCCATAGCACTCTCCTGTGCCAGCAGCAAGCTGGGAGGTGATGAGACTGCTGCTGCATGGAGAGTACCTGCAAAGCTCAAGGGAGAAGCTGCTGAGTGTGACCCAGCTGCACGTGTCCCCCTTTCTTTGGCCATGTCAGTACTCTGTTGCTGCCCAGGGAGGAGTGGGGTGTGGAAGGTGGGAGAGCACTGCCTACTGGGGCTGGCCTGGTCCCTGCTGAGGCACTCTGCTCCAGCTCCTCCAGCAGCAGCAAGGTTGCCTCTGCTCAACACTCCTCAGCCTTAGGTAAGGGGTTCCTTGTTGGGGAGTGGTGCCATTGTGACAGGCTCCTTCCCATGTGAATCTCCTGGGGGCCTTAGCTGACAAGTCCTTTAGGACAGGGACAGTGGCCCTATAACTTTGTGCCCATTGTGTTTGGTGAGATATTAGCAAAATATGCAGGAATGCTTCACTACTTCCAGTGCTGGTCACTATATGCTTGTTTAAACTCTGTCCTTCTCTCTTGCCATGGAAAAGCACAGAGGAATTTGAATTTTGCATAAGAAGGAGTTCACATTCCTTCATCAATGACAGAAATAGTGCTGGCTGTGGTTTCAGTACTAACAGCAATCAAAGCCCCCCAAAACAGAATTTTTCTCTATTTCAGTCCCTTGGTAGACAATTTTATGGGCTGATTTTTGTCTCATTATGTTTTATTTGCCTCAATTGTTTCTATATATAAAGAGACTAAAGTAGAATAATGGAATAAAGTCCCCAGTGTTGAATCTATGTGTTTGAGTTCACATAGATTTTTTTTTAATCTTTGTTTATAAGACACTATGTATTGTACCTCCTCCCAATGGTTGCACTCCCCTAGACAAGCTAGAATCTGCTCCTAATGCGTTTTCCTTAGCTGACTGTAATTCTGTTCCAACCTGGGAAATATTTCCTTTTAGTGTGGCCAAATGATACATCCAACTCTGTTATTGATATGTGTGCATCACAACTAAGGGTCTGAATGAGAATCTGCATGAGACTGTGAATCTTCCATTGATTTTTCCATAGGTTTTGACTGTACCTCTAATTACCTGTCATTCTCGGTGAATCTGTGCTGCTCTGTTTACTTCGCTTGATGAGATAAGGATCACTCTGTTCCTTGGCGAGATGTATTCCCAGGAGCCTTCCTTTTTTCACCTGTGCAGTGATCACTTCATATTTTAGCAACCTGATGCTAATAAGTGCCACAGCATTAGCTGTGCCTTGGAGACAAAGCCCCGCTGTGCCCATGGGTCTTACACGTTCCTCTCAGCCAGGGTGTGAATGGGTGAGTGTGGCTGCCCTTAATCTACATCAAAGCTCCCCAGTACTGTCTTTGTGGAGGGATGACATGTCACTCTGCACTTCGCTAATCTTGCTCATCTCTTATGGTCCTTCCTTCTTAATCCCCAGTTGCCATAGTGAGTTTTCTCTGTGCTCCTCTTTACCTTTAGTCCCATTGATATTTTTGCAGCTTCTTTTTGTGTATGTCTGGCTTTTCTATCCCTGTTTCTTCCAGTGGTTTCTATTCTCGGCTATGTGGATGTCACTTTCTGTTTTACTTCTTGGTTTTTTATGGCTTTTTTTCCATCTCATGTGGCACTGGACAGGCAGCCAGTTCTGCTCTGGGGACCTGAGTGGGTGCTTTGGATGTGCATCTAGCTGGACAAAGACCATCAACTCAATCTTCCCAGAAAGCTGGGAGGAAGATTACAGGAGCAGGGTTTCTATCAGGATGGTTCACTGATGTGGTCACAGTTCAGGCATTTGGTAGGGTAAGTGGTCATGGGAACAGACTGCATTCTGGTGAGCCTGAGGAACTGAGCAGCTAGACCAAAGGAAAGATGTAGAACCAAGGGCCAGTGACATGTGCTTTGCACCAAGATTGCAAAGTCCTTGCTCCTGCTTTGAACACAGGCACTCAGCTTCTGCAGCATCTGAATTTTATCCATAGCCCACGTTAATTTATTGCATTCATGTATTGAGTTGGCTGTGTTCACTATGTCAATTAAATGGAGAGATGATTTAAAAACATGAAGTGTTCTGGAGAGAGATTAAACTGTTTCTTTGTTCAGTATTTCATATCTCTCTATCAGCCATGAAAATTGAAACTGCAAATATTAATAAATTAATTGACACATTTGCTACTCTTATTGTAATGATACAGCCAATCCACAGGCAGTCATATGATGAGTCATATCTTTAGAAGCAAGAGATTTTTTTTTTAAATCATGAGGTTATTTCACAGTATTGGGTTTTGTTTTTAATATGTCTTCTGCTTTATGTACATTTAGGCTTATTATTACCAGGCTTTCTTCTGCAGTCAGGAGGAGCAGAAGCTTAGTTTGTCATTTTTTTTTTTTTTTAAATGACAGGGCGCTTATACTCAAGAGGAAACCTACAATAATAGTAAAAATTGACAAATCTGCAGCTTTCTCTGTATTCTTTTAGTTATGATTTAAAGCACTTTAAAGATTCAGCTTTCTGTGATGAGCAGCGAATGATGTTAATTGAAGATTCTTGAGAAACATTTATAGTTGGCACTTTCCCTCCATTCTTTCTCTTCCCCACTCATTGTCAGTGCATAGGATCACAGTGCTTTGGACAGGAAACCTTAGCAGGGTAAAGTCCCAAAACTTCCTCAAAGATCTTGTTCCAATTTCTTGCCCTTGTTTAACTATTTGTGCGGGAGGATTATTTTCCTAATGTTTTGATGGCCATGTTAGAGCTGTAGTACTTTACCAGGGTCTGATACTAATAAATCACAATGGTGTTATAAAAAAAAAATCACAGGAGCCAGATTTAAAAGTGCTTTGCAGTGTTGTAGAGGTTCTTTCAATACTGAATGGCCAGGTGATAAAATGACAGTTAAAATGAATCACCACTGAATGCAAAGTATTGCATGTAAAAAGAAAATAACCTTCTTCCCTTCCCTTCCCTACCAAAACCTCCACAAAGTACATGAGGGTAGTGGTGATGAGTCATACCTCAACTAATGCTGCCTTGGGAAAGTTGCTCCTAATAAGTCTTTGGAAGAGTAAGCATTGTGTTCAGAGGCGATTAAAGAGGCAAATAAAAGGAAAGATTTTTTTCTGCTGTGTGTGAATTCATCAGTTTCTAGACTCGTCAGCCTGGAAAAGAGGTAAATTAGAGGTCGCAGGAGAAGGCTAATGAAATCATGAAGGAAGAAGAAAAGATAAATTAGGGAATGAATGTTCACTTTCTCATAAATAAGGCATTAGAAACTATCCAATGAAATAAGTAGTAGATTTTAAATAAATGAAAATATATTTTCCTGCGATACAGAACGGAGCTGTGGAACTTTTTGCTACATCATGTTGTTGAGTGTAAAAGCATAAACAGACTGGAGAGATTCTTGGGCTGTAAAACAGGATAGTTCAACCCCAGCCTCTAGCTGAGGAGCCATAAGCTTCTAATAGTCAGCTGGAAGTCTTTAAGGAAGGGAAATGTACATCCTCTCTAAGGATGTACCAGGAGAAAGGTAATGCTACCTTCTCCTCACTCCTGACTCCTATCATCTTTGCCCCCATGTTCCTGTGGGGCTGGTTTCATGTGTTTGTGTGTGAGTCTACGTATCTGAACAGCTTAGAGTCATGGCAGCACATTCCCATTCCTCTTGGTTTCACATACGCACACACATTTTTCCTGGAAGGCTCTTCTGTGTAATTGGATTGCATCTGTGTTATTTCAGTCAAACGGGATCTTGGTGCAGATTACATCGTGCAGAGAAATCCACGACGATGCACTGAGGAAAACCTCCACTAGTTGTCACTCGATCCCCATTTTAAAGCTGACTTTCGAGCTTCTTTCCCTAAGAATGATGTCCTGGGCCCCAAATAACTGGTATTTGGGACAGGTTTTGCCACAGAGTCTTTCCAAAATGTGGTGATAGGAATAAATTTAAATCCAAGAGATGGAAGCCTCTGCAAGTGTTGTTCTGTGGGTTTTGGCTTTCTAAATAATTACCCTTAACAGCACATTGCCCGGTGTAAGAGCTAGTGAGGGACCTGGTATGGGAACTGCTTACACGTACTGCATGCCAGCTCCTCTCTCTGGAGAGCTGGTGCTCCCAATGGCCACATTCCCTCCAGGAGGAGAAATTACAGAAGAATGAAAAAGGTATGGTGGCACCAGGGTTACCTTGTGATCAGTGTTTTCTTGGGTTAGCAGCACTGAAAAGGAGTGTGGCAAAAGGGTGCCAACAGTGATGAAGAGGAAGGGGCCCAGTAGAGGTATTTTACAGCTTGTTCCCAGGATGGTTTTCTTTCTCTGGTTTCATATCGAACAAGCACCTGGATTTTTAACTGGAGGAAGGCAAACTCTTTCACAGCTCCATGTTTTGCCTGCTTGTATTTCTGTGGTACTTGCATTCAAAGCCAGCACGAGTTTGAGATAAATAGCAAATTTCATAAGCTTGATAAACATCTTTTTTCTTGTCTTTAGCTTCCCCTGTCACAGGTTTAGTTTTGCAGCTCATGTGTTTTATTGTTGGTGTAGAAGTAGTGTTGTGTTGACAAATCATGTTCTGCACTTGTTGGTGCTTGATGCTGTGAAGTGAGGAAGGAAGAGCTTGTCTTGAAGAGTAAATCACAAGAAAATGCAAACATGACAAAAATCAGGCTTTTAATTCTTTGTTATATTTGCAAGGTAGTAGTCAGTGATGGAGCCTGGGAGCAAGAGCAGTTAGGATGTCCCGCACCCTGCTCCCACGTGCTCACGCTAAGTTCCGTTGTGTGCTCTACCATGTGCACGCCAGAGAGAGCACAGAGCAAGGCAGCCTGAGTTGCTGTGGCTGGAAAGGTCTGACACACTCTTCTTCCTACAAACCAATTGCTGTTTCCTGTCTCTCAGTGCTTAAGTAGGAGACAAAGCTTGTTAAAAAGGGAAGAAAACCCCAACAACAGAAGACCCCCAACCTAACAACCACCACAAAACCCCCAAAACAAAACTAAAAACCCACAACAAAAATGAACAAAAAATTGCCCCCCAAGCCCACTCACAAAATCAAACCAAACCCCTCCCATTTTTCACGATTTAAAGAAAATTATCTCTTTTTTAAAGTAATGAAACTGTCAAAGAATTTTTTTTTTCAGACACTTGTTCACCGTAATGGTAAAAGTGTTATCCTTAGTTACTGCTATAAAATTTAATAGAAACTGTTCTGCAATCCATTCACTCCTCTCCTCTAGAAAGGAGTAAAGAAAACCATCTCAAACTGAAGGTCTTTCTTCAAGGTTAGAGAATGCTTCCTGCTCCAGCCACCCATTTCCTTTGAAATAGTTATTTTTTGGAAATGCTGTGAGCCCAGGCCGTCAAAATGAATGTCAAAGGAGCAAGGGTCTGTTTGAGATCAATAGACAGTGAGTTCATGCATTGTATCCCAGGACTTAGTACATTTCACTTACGTACTGAGAAAAGATGAGGATATTTATATGCATGAAAAATGAGTATCTTTTTATCTCTATTATATCAGAAGATAATTTGATTGCCTTGTTGAAACCTTTATTATACATCTTTGTCTAATATTTTCTTCATTTTTTAATTTTCTAAAAGCCATTTGAAAACCATGGAGATTAGGCAATCCCTTCCCCCACATCTTACATTTTAAATGTAGGGGAAAATAATCAGAAACTTCTCATTGCTCTTGATTGCCTTTTAATTATTTTATGCTTTAATTAAGTCTCACCATTCCTCATTAAGGGTATTGTTCAGGAACTGTTTTAGTAATCCTGCACAAGCAGCATCTGTGAAAGCTTTTGGTAGCTGTTGCTTTAGTAAGGAGAATTTTCACTTATAAAAGCAAATAGCACATGATGAGGTTTGATGCCCTGTGTCACCTGGGGAAGCTGTAGGGCAAAAGACAAAACCCCAGATGTATAGAATGCCTAGGAAACAAGTTCCTGAGGCTGGAGCAGCCTTGCCTGGAAATAATGGTTGTGCTAATAAAGTGACCATTTTAATGGTTTATGCTGCACAGCTCAGAATCCCTATTAGCCCAATTTGATAGCATTCTTGGTCCAAGCCACTTTGTAATAAAATCAGAGGTGCCAGACAGTGACGTCTTAGGTGCTTACATCATCGTCTCCTGTGGTAGCAAAAAGTCTGGGGCAGGGATCGATGCGTTGGGATGCACAAGGCAGCTCCCACCTGCCTGCCTGCACGGTGTGAGAGGGGGTTGCTGCTGCCAAGGCCCAGAGAGGGTCAGTACTCCCTGTGACACCGCTGTAATGCCACCTGGAGGGTCTCTCTCCCCCAGCTCAGTCACTGACTCTTTCTGTTGCACAGAATTTCTTTCTGCCACAGCTAGACCTGGAGCTCATGTGAGCAAAGCCTGGGTCATTGTAACATGAATAAAGTATGTGCTAAATTGAACAACTACAGCTGAGAGAGAGCAAGTCTGAGGTGCAGCTGCTTAACTAAATTTAAAGCTTAAGGATCACTTTGAAGAGAAGTTTGAGGAGCAGTAAAGTTTTCCAGACAAGGTCCATGCTGAGGCAGTGCCTAGGTAACTAGTTAGCAAGGCGAAAGAAGCCTGGGAAGTTGCAGTAGCGTTGTGGGAGGTTTTACCAGCTTGTCCACTATACTGCATGTCTGTTTAGTTTGCAGATTTGTCAAAGAAAAGTGCATATTCATCTGCTGCAGGTAAACTCTCAGCAGAATGAGCCTCTGTCTCCTTGGCTGATGCATGCGGAGCATTCTGCTTTTGCAAAGGTCAGCGTTAGCCATAAAACTCTTGTAGGTAACTTAGCTCAAGGCGTTGCCATGAGCATGATATAATTTGATTGAGCACCTTATGGTGATCAGTCTCATGTGGGGTCACTCCTCTCTCTTGCACAGAGAAGCAGAGATGATCTGCTGTCTTTGTATGTGTGTATGCGAAAAACCCCAAGTAGTGTAGCACACTTCAGGGCTGAAGTTGTGTACAGCACTGTCTCAACCCTAGTTGACATTTTGGGTATTCAGCTGTGAATAAATGAGAGTCTGCCTATCAGTTCATCAGGGAATCTAGTAAATGAGGAACCACCGTAATTAAAATCTTGCTGGTGTGAAATCCTACTGAAAATACTTAGCATCTGCCATGCGGCAATCCTTAAATACTTAACAAGCTTTTGACTTTCTTAGGAGGAGGTAAACATCGGTATCTCCCATGTCCCAGAGACTGGTATGCAGAAGAGTCAAGTGACTTTTCTTAGTCATATGAACCGAAGCAGAGTTCTTTGATCAGGATTTTAACTTTAATGTTAGATGTCCCCATACATGCAGTTATAGTTATTACAACCTGTAGAGCAAAGTCTTACCTGTTGTAGGTGGAATATGAGTTTTAGGAACTTGTCAATCAAGGAGAGATCAAGTGACTTTTTCTGGAAGAAATGAACAGTCTTACACTTTTGTGAAAGAAAAGGAGCTCTGGCTGTGAATTCATCTCTTTCTTGCACAGATTTTTTTTTTTAATCAGTAAAAGAGCAGAACTGCTTGATTATCAAGGAAATAAATTTTTCTTCAATCAAGAATATAAGGACACTTTGAAAAATACAGTTTAGAGCCTTATGTAGCATGTAAACCGTATCAACACGCCGTATTAATAGCTTATTTTAGAAGCAGGATACTTGAAAGCAGTCAGATGAGTAATAAAGTGTAGCTTGACCAAAATCTGGTAAAAAAGGAGTTGAATAATTGCTGCACATTGTAAAATATTTCAAGTGGAACCTAAAAGACTCCTTCACCTTCATGGAAATTAAATTGCATTTCACATAAGCTTCTGGAGACTGATAGGCAGAACCTGCTTTTAAGCTTGGAAGGGGTGCCAGGGAGGAAATCTGAGACAGATTTAGGGGTTGTATAGCCCAGGTATATCCTGTGAACAGGCTCTGAGAGACTATAGGCAAACCTTGATGAGACTGAAGAGAGAGAAAAAATGATGCAAAAACTGAAAGAAATTAAATTTAATCTTAACAGAACTCCCATCTACTTCAGTGTATTCTGATGGGCTTTTTTTGTGGCATCCTGCTTACAAAGCTGTATCTGAAAAAGCAAATCATGCTTAGAGAAGTCATCTGGAGTTCTGCTGTGATGAGTTTATTTCTGATTCTGACTAAAACATGTAGTCAAAGCAGCTGACAAATACATGTATAGTGTTCCTTATTCTTAGCTCTAGGTTTACAAACCTCCATTGCAACGCATTGACAAGATTCATAGAACTGTCATATTTTCAACATGAAGTTAGCTTTTTTTTTCTACAAGAAAGTTCATAGTGAAGTCACTAAAATGTGAGTTATTTCTAAAGGGGTATGTTGCCTGTTCCTAATTCTGCACATGAAATAACTGATCACATACTGCAAGTATTGACTGAACATGCAGCAAAAAAAATACAAGCCAATAAAATTTGCTTATCTTCCAGCTGAAATGTAGCTGTGGAGGCTGGCTGTGATACCCATTTCAGGTAATATGATAAAGTTTGAAGGCTAGCAGGAGGAATTGATAAGACCTTTCTGTGAAACTTGAGGAAGACTGTAAGCACAACCCATATAATACATTTGTTATCATTTAGAGACTTTTATTTAAAGGTTTCTAGGTGGATGAGTTCCAAGACTTCTGTTGTCCTTAAAGAGTTCAGTCTGACAGTCAGCAAGTATGTGGGGATGATTCATCAGGTGTAGTGAGCTCGAATAAATTTTTGACAGATGCAATTAAGCTGTGCGTCTTAGCAACATTTTTCTTAGCTACAGGTCAATGTACTCTCCATTTGTTCAGGGCTTTCTCTTAAGTGACAAATGGTGCAAGACAGCTGTTTTGGAAATAGGACTCATTCAGTGTCAGAGGTGAGAAAACATTTTTGTGGTGTGTAGTGGAAAGGCTAACACCAGGGTCCCCACAGAGGGAGCTTTAGGAAGCACTGCAGCTTTATACTATATGGGAGACCGATAGGAAACCTTTTACGGCGGCGGGGGGGTGTGTGGATAATAATTAATCCTTCTTCCCTTAGTCCTTGATCTCTGATAATAGAGAACAAAAGAGAGGTGTTCTTTCAGCATGGGATCTTTTATCAGGAATTTATTTCCTCTTTTGCTTGGTCTGTATGCATGCTGCCCGCTGGGACTTGTATAAAGCGGATGACTTCATATCTCATGATGGATTTCAAGTAGTCTTCTGTGCTCTTTTGTAACAGTTCTGCAGACCAATGTAAGTATGCAGAAGATGGCGAGGAACAGAGGAATGCATGTCCTCTCTGAGCCTCCGTGTCTCAATAGACATGTTCAGGAGTTAGCAATTGATAGATTGTCTTTAATAATTCCTTTTGCAGCCATCTAAAGGCACAAAACATGATTTAGTGTTGATAATTAGAATTACTTGAAAGAACTGTCATTAAAATGCTAAGCCTGTAGGAACTGTATTCATTGGGAGGGAAAAATGCCAGATGTTTCAGGTATAGTAGATATTGAGGAGAGATTAATTAATAATTTGTGTAAGTGTGTATTTTCTATAACTAAAGCTCACATACTGAGAAAAAGTGATTAGATCTGTTTATTAAGGGTTAGTGGAGAAAAGTTGTTGAAAAAGTGATTAATGAGTTTTCACTGCACTGTTAATGGATCACATAAGCATGGTAATAAGCATAGTGAATTCCAGCTTTTAAGGTATCATTCACTGGTTCACACTATCTTGTCCTGTACTCTTCAGGTATTTATCTAAAAATATATATGTATTTACATATGTGTGTGTATATATATATATATTTTTATATGTATATGTAGAAATAGGGTAGAGCAGCCTCCTAGGTCTGGATTTGTAGAACAAAGCAGTGCTAAAGGACTCAACACCCCTGTTAGTGCACATCTAGGGATGCTGACGCTGAGCTGGCTCTGGCTATAGCTCTAAGGCTGACTGCCAACACGGTGTGCTGGCCTGCACTGTGCTGGGACTGCTTGTCAGCCTGTGTGGCTCTAACCTGTGTGTGACCGGGCGCAGTGACTGTGTAGGTGTGGTGTTTGCAGATAGACACCTTGTGGTAACACTGCCCTGTTTCTCTGTGGGCATTTACACAAAACGAGTACCTGGACAAAGCCATGATGCTTGTTCCTAGTGCAGTCCTTATCACTCAACAGCTGATGCAAACAGTCACCTCTGAGACAGACCAGTTGCACTGTAACACAGAACTGCACGTTTAGATGCTTAACTTCACTGCTTTTGGGGTGTTTGAATTTGAATTTTTCTTCTTGAATGTGAAGCATCCTCGTTTCACGGTTCGCAGCTTTGTTTATTTTGTTAAATGTGGCATTTTCCCTTAGAGCTTTCACAGGCTGCGCAGCTCAAGGAACCTGGATGTTCTGTCTTCTGAGCCTTGGATGCTGCTTTTCAGTATGACTTGTCCGGGGTGTTGTCTGTGTGAGTTCATTTATACTGCTAGCTGAAAAGAGTCAACTTTAGATTTTGGTTTTCTGGAATTTCTCCTTCATTCCCTTTAGAAATTGGCCCTTGATCCTTGTTTAAAATCAGTTGATGCAAAAAGGTGTGGAAATAGCCATGTGGAGGGTAGAAGGCCAGTTTTCTCTGGCATTTGGAAATTTGTTGAGGATACTGCTTCCTGCTGGCTTGGTGCAAAGTCTAAGATTGTTGAGACTCCACAAAGGAGAACTCCATTGCCTCACAGATTTGTATAGGAAGATATTTGACTTACAGTCTATTTTTTTATTTCACATTTCAAAAAGGAAGTATTTAATTTAGAATCTGTCATCTGAAGTGTAAATATAATACCTGTGGGTGGGGGGACAGCGGGAGGGAGAAAAAGGCAGGGATTTAAAATGTGGGAAAGGAATTTAAAAATGAAAAGTTGAGCAACCCCATTTTTCTTCTGGAATCACTGTGGGGTTGTATGACATGTATCCTGTTGTTTTGGTTTTTTTTACTATTGTCAGTGTTGTTCTGATTTTATGAAACACCAAGGTTTTGGTAGAAATGCTTGTACTGAAGAACTGTGGATCTTTTGGAATGCAGTGTTTTCCTGTTGTTGCTGTTGCATTACTATGATGCACAGAGACAGAATTTAGATTAGATTTTCATAGTGCTGACTGGAATCCTCAAAATGGAGAACATCCCAGTAGGGTTAGTGTATTTCAACACATAGAGCACCTAATCCTGACCCTGTTGATGTCATTGACAAAACCACAGTGAACTTTGCTCAACTGAGGATTTCATTTGAATGGTTTCAGGTTTTGCTTTCTCTGTAAAGCTAGATCCCTTTGTTTTTGGGGCACTTGATGAGGTGACTTTGCGTTTGTTTAGGCTTTGCTTTAAAAGCTGGTTTCTCGCTTCTGTTACATATCTTTGGTTGACTTTCCTATTCTGTTTCTTTCTTCACTATTGGGTCCAAGTATGTGTAAGTAGGGAGGAGGCAGGAATTGAAAGTGAAATTAAAAGGAGCACCCCACACAAGTCCACCGGTTTCATTCACTTCCACAGCATCATGTCAGAGTCTGAAGCCCCCTCCAAAGGGGCCTCTCTGTACTGTGGCAGTTTCCAGCCCCACTAGGCTAGACTTAAAAAATCAAACCAAACAACAGCAATAACAACAAAACCTTACCAAAATACCCAACCGAAACACCCAAACCCACAGCCTCTGGGTTTTGTTTCTGTATTGGCAAGCACTCGAGGCCTTTCCAGGATGAGTCCCTTTCACCCAAGTATAACCATTGCAGTGTCTTTAGAGTCTAAATGCTGAAAAAATATAATTAATAAATCTGTTGTCTCTTATGGCCAATGTTGTTGTTTCTGGACTTCAGTAATTTTAGCCTAGTGGTACCAGCTGAGGCTCTCTGGAAAAGAGGAGGCTCTTCTCTGTGCCAGAGTTTGCTTATAATGAATGACTTGAGTTTGCTTCTTGAGACTTGTTTAGAAACCTTCTGCTAGAAGTATATTGCTAAATAGCGTTCAGTGAGTTAAATGCAGTTGCTGACTCTTACTATCAGAGGCACAGTTATCTAGGAACAGTTGCAGGATGCCTGATTGTAACAGCATCTTGCGTCATAGCCATGCTTGCTCTCTGGAAATGCCAGTTTCTTCCTGAAAAGTGCTGTAATGTTTTGTAGCACTCACACGTGATGTTAATGGGAGTACAGGACAAGTTGTCTTGGGGCAGTGCTTATAGTTAACCCTAAGATGCTTGGGCAAACACCTGGACTGTACAAATACCCTGTAAACTATTATTATACTTCTGTGTAATTGTGAGAACTGGGTGATTCTGCTGTCACTCTGGCTTGAAGGCATTATCATGCTTCCCATGACATGGCTTGATGGCCTTGTACCTGGTCAGGATCTCTTGCACTGTGCTCCATACAGACACACTGTAAATGATGCAGAAGGATTTAGCGTGTAGATGGGCAAGATGAAAAGGAGCTGTCGTTATGCTCCTTTCAGAAACAGGACTCTTAAATTGGTAGACTGGAGTCAGGTCTAAGGGAAACTGGCAACTGGACCCAGCTCCAGGTCTCAGGCTGAGGGTCAAGGCTCCGTGTCCCTTGCACAGAGCTACTGCCTGGTTGGAATACACATTTTCCCCATGTGTTGTTTCATTAGTTATTTGCTTTTCCATCTTGTTACATAGCTTCTAAAAGTACTCAGCCAGATGGGCTGTTTGATTTGCTGGATGTTTCACTCTTTTATGTGTAGTTAAGTCAATACATGTCAATTTTTCATCTGTAAAGGAGAGCTAAAACTCTCCTATTTAATACAGTGCTGTGAGGATGAATTAGGAGGTTCATTTCTTTTTTGCTGTGTCAGGAAGAGAGTTAATATAGTTTAGAGAATAGAAAGTAAGTGTTTCTGTTCCAGTCTTTCCTTCCTTTCTCTCTCCCCGTATTAGGCATATACAATTTATCTGAAGTTTTTGCTCACACCTACCCTTTTAGGATTTAAGTAACACGTTTTAAATGCATTATGTCTTTTGGATTGCACAGGTTAACACCTGCATATTTCAACTTTCTCTGACCTTGTTTCATAAGTGTAAGAAGGGATGTTGCTCTTCAGAGGCAACTTACTAAAATGACTTCTTAATTATTAAGAGAGTGCTGGGCATGATGTGTGACTTGAGATCAGGAGTCAGGCTGTAGTTCCCAAAGGGATAAAACACGGTCTCGTGGTTAAGATCAAAGGCTGTAGATCTTGCATTCAGTCCTATCTTTGCACATCCTTCAGTATCCCAAAGTCATTTAAGTGAGGGAGCTTAAATTTCCCTGTCTAGCCTAGGTGTTGTAAGAATAAATTAATTGGCATAGATGAGTCACTCAAAAATGCTCTGGGACTATGGGTTATTTAAAAGCCTGAATTTATCACTGAGGCCAGACTTCTCTAAAGGGCTCAGCTTGGCTTGTAAGCTCATGCCAGTAGTTGTTTTACCACTGTCATTTAGGATTTGTGTCACAGTTTTGCCTAGAAGCCCACATGGACATCAATAATGCATTACACAAAGGCTTATTATCCAGGAGTTTTTGCCCTAAAGTACTTGCAGTCAAGTCAGAGGCAATAAATGGATATGAAGAACATAAGAGATGTGGAGGGAATGTGGCAATGGAGTATACTCTGTCTGTCTGTCTATCTATCTTATATTCTGACTTTTCTACCTGATGAGATCTCTGATGCCGGGAGGAGGCAGTGAATACGTTTAATATTGTGATTGTAGCTTTAAAGCAGGGAGGAATCTCTGTGGCATCATTTTAAACAAGTGTAGGTAGGAGAGGTAGAGGTTTCAGTAGCAAATTTCCTAGCAAGATCATTGCCAGGTTAGTGTGCAGAGACCAGTCTGTCTGTGCCCTGCAAGGTATATTTCTGCCCTAAATTGAATTATTTTAGCTGTCGGCAAATGCTTGATAATATAGTGATCTGTGCTTGGGAGATTCAGTCTTTTTATTAGTGTTGTATTGCATTCAATGTTGAGGCTAGACATAACCACTCATCTTTACCTCATGGTCCCACGTGGACTCACTTAGCTTAGTCATGAGTGGGCAATTAAATAACAAGAGAGGCCTTGTCAGCTTCAGGCATTAATATAAATCTTGGTGCTTGTAATACATTTACATGGCTCCCCCAGGTCTATCTGGACTTATAATCATCACTCTTATTCACAGATCTTCTGGGATATTGACTGCTCGCTTTTGCTTTGTAGTTCTCTGAATCAGGATTTGGCCCAGGAGATAACCAGCAGTAAGTTTTTCTGACAGGCGCTCACTGAGCATAAACACTAGCCCACTTTGGTGTGCACAAGCATTGCCTCAAGTAATACTAAACACTTTACTGGGGAAACGGGCACCTGCTTAGCAGGCAGCAGATTTTACCCTCCAATTTCTCTTGTTCAGATGCATTTTACCTTTAAATGGCTTGGAGATTTCAGTGCCTCATGGCTGATACAAGGCTTTCGTAAACAGATCTGGTGATCTTTTTATTTTGACAGTGCATAGATCTGTGTCATAATGCCCGAATGAATGAGTGGTCAGTGTGTCTGTTTCTCACTGAGATTTCACTAAAAAGGTCCTCCTAGTTTCCTTACCCTAATCACCTGGAGATGCTTTAAGGATATAAAGTGTTATGATCCTAAAGCAGGCATGATCCACTAGTTAAAATGGCTCATGTTATGTAAAAGCATTTGCTGATGATCTTGTGGAACTTCATGACCTGAATGAAGCTAGCATTTTAATTCACCCTGGAGAGATACCTTACAGAAGGAAGGAAAGACAAGATGCAGACATGCTGCAACAGAATAGCAAAGAGATGCTGTTTGTCCTCTCTTTTTTCAACAAACAGCAGTGTTCAGGTTGGTGAGCTACTGCCTCTAACCATCAGTGAAGTGTCTATAAAATCACATAGAAACAGGGAAGGGTGCATGGCTGGAGTCTGGTATGCGGTGTTTTTTTTTCTTCCTGCAGCCTTAGAAAATGCTTTTTAGATCTCAAAGTTAGGCAGAACTCTTCTGTTCATTGCTGTTTCAGCACTGTGGTATTACTATAAATAAATAAATGCTGTGGCATAATTTTATAAGTAATCTGCACTGGGAGGTGGGGACTTGAGCCTTCATTCTTCCAAGCAGATGCACATTTTACTGGCTTTTATCAGGAAGGTTGTCTAACTGCTGCAGAGCCTTAAAGCAGATGTCATTTCTGGGGCTTCTTCCCTTCTTTTCTCCTTTCCTTCCATGGGTAGTGTCCACCGGAACAGCTGATAATGTTGCCGCGTACTTGCAGCTCTAGTGTAGAGGCGTTGTGAAATCCAAAATAAACTTGGGAGATAATGTTAGCAGAATCAAATGTTGTCAGAGGCTGATGCCTCTATAACTATCTATAGGGAATTCGGGCTGCCAGTGTTTAGTTTGACAGCAAGAGACGTGGATGCTGTGACAAAGTTTTGTTAAGGTGACTTTCTCTATTATACAAAATGATTGGCGTGGGTTTCCTCGCTTCAGCTGATGGATTTTGGTGCAGTGGCAGAAGCTGCCCACTCTGTATCTTCGTTGATCTTCTGTTTTTTGGTGTGTTTTAGGAACCAACTTATGTCAGGCTGCAGTCAGATACAGACCAGTTGATCATGACAGTGGAGGACTGGATGGGTGATGGCAGCAAGGGCTAGGCAGCCAATGCGTTTGTCAAATGCAGCTTTTGTCAATATGTGGCTGGATATGTTCTTTGAGTGGCTGGCAGAACTATTCAGTATGCCTTTGGACTCAGTTTCGTCCTTGTGTGTACGCGACCATTCAGAGTGAAGGTGGTGAGTTGTGTATATACAACTGCAAAGGCAGAAATTAATTCAGTCTTGCGCTACAGCTGAGTGAGAGCTGTTGGTGAGAGTCAAATGGCCTCAGCTGCTTTCTATTTTATTGCCTAAACCACTGTGAGCTTGCTGTGCTCCTTGCTATCTTTCCCTCACCATCTTTCCCTTCTGTTCATTCCAGGTGAGTGCTAATACAAGTGCCACGCAATCTGTTAGAGCTTTGGGGTAACTCAGAGAGCAACTGCAATGTTAATTGAAGACAGAGCGTCAAAGGCTGGAAACATTCCCAATTTATGAAAGATTTATGTGTGTGCCTGTTTGTGCGTATATAGCCTGACTGGTTGATTTTTTTTTTTTTTAATTCAATTTGGATGATGAGCCCAGAACATCTTCTATTTCTGCTACTGCAGAGGCAGTATTTACTGCTGAAACTTTTATGGTGACAGTCCCTCAGTAGTACATGTTTCAGAGTACTGCTCTGACTACAACGTTTCAAGTCTTTGTTGTTAACAACCACAGTAATAATATCTTCCCTTTTTTTGTATTTGGGTCCATCGTGCTTGAGGTCAGCTGCAACCTTGCCATACTCTGCCTTAGCTGAGTAGTGAAACATTAGATGGAAGGGAGGTTCCCGACACTGTGAACAGTCTGCCTTTAGTAAATGGATACAAATTAATGAGGCCTCTGCTTTTTTCTTGCTCACGCTTTTTGTCCTTTCCTAGAGGAAGGTTTGTTGTCTGTATGCTGAATTGTCAGGCTCAGAGCTCCTTCTTGAGCACTGTTTTGTTCCTGCACAGTCCTGAATCCCAGACAAGGAGTTCTGCAGGGATGCATGCTGCATGGATATTGCTGCACAGGAGGCTGTAGCCAGTTGTCTCCGTCTGGAGAGGGAAGATTCTGTACTCACACTGCAGGTGGGAATCTGTATGAGATATTGATATTCAAGACTATACTTTGCATTTGTTTTATCATGCAAATGCTTGGCTCCTACTCCCTGGGACTCATCCATTTTCCCCCCTCAGCTAAGCTTCAGTATGGCCCTTACTCACAGGTCTGGTTTCCTCTCATGGGCAGTCCCAGTGGCCACACAGGGTCTAAACAAGCCCATGAACGTGTGGAGGGCAGGGACTTGCTGTGTGCTGAAGCCCCAGTGTGAACGTACTGCCCCTTTTTGTAAGGGATGATCTCAAGTGAAGATGCTATCATGCTAATACTGAATAAATGGGATTTTTGTGCCTGACCCATAACTGAGTTGTCTCCTAATTCAGCAGAGATGCAAATAAGTGATGTAAGTTATATTTAGAATGTGCAGGGAATATTTATTTAAGATAATTAGTTAATGTGTAATGTAATTTAGAGAGTTAAAGATAGGTTTCTGCCTTCATATTCCTTCTGAAAATTTACAGCAGAGGAGGTTTAGTTTCCCACTGTCCTGTGAGTATTGGGCTTTGAATATTCATCCAGCCAATCTTCCTGATTGACTGACAATCCCAGGTGGCTGCATATACACTAATACCAATTCCTGCAGCAGGTTTTCTAAACTCTGATGCTGCCTGCCTTTACCTGCAGCTGAGTAGCCACTCGTCCTCCATCTCCACTAGAGGACCATGTGAGCTACTTCACATCAACAAAAGTATAAGACACAAATTGTGTAATTTCTTCATCTTTTGTGCTCTTTTTGAGATGCCTTGCCAGCAGGTTGACATGAGTTGGTTGACAGGAGAGAATCAGTGAGACTCAGGAAGTATTCACTCTGGTCAGGAGGTGGATATTCACAAGAGCGAAGGATTTATGCATACACCTGTTTTCCCAACCTCTTCTGCCTCTTTTTCTAGATTATTTTTCATTGCAAACCTATCCTTTTGCAGTGTGGCCCTACAGCTGGTGTCAGTCTGCTTTCTCTTTAGCTCTACTTCAGCCCCCGTGCCCCTGATCAGTTGGCAACTTTTGTGTACCTTCAACCTACAGTTTTCTCTCCTGGCCCCATCAAATACAAGTATTCTTAGTTTCCCTGCCATTGCCCAACCAGTTGCAATTTCCTGGTCTCCCCTTTATTCTTAAATCTTAGTTTGCTTTTTTTCCCAATCCTTGCTGTCCTCTGCAAGCTTTAAAAACTGCCAGTGTCTTCATTCACCTGTTGGGCACTCTGCGTGGGTGGTGCTGGACTCCTTTTCCAGGTTCATGTGCTGCTTTCTCTGCCGTAGTAGTGTCGGGGAGAGCTCAGAGTACTCCCATATGCATCTCCCACCTTTGCAGTGTTGAGACCCAGGTATGGCCCAGCCTGGAGCTGGTGTTGCAGAACATTCCCCTCATTTCCTCAGCCTGGTGCAAGCTCCCTGCTGCTGGACTTTCTGTAGGTGCAAAGCTGTGATATAATGGCTGGGTTATTCAGGAGTGTGTAAGTTTATCATATTTGGGTGGCTCCTGGCTGCATACTGTTCCTTAAAAAGAAAAAAAAAAAGATGAAATGCTTCATGTATGTAAGATGTCCTGCTTCTTTCTGAGGTTGTGTGGCGCTCTGGGGTGTGTTAGCACCTTGTCTTATTAACGCTGATATTCTTTCTCTCCCCCTGCCATTTGAAGGAAGAGGGCCTGAGACAGAGTAAACTGGTGCTCAAAACCATCTTCTTCTCATTTTTTAAAATAAGATGATGACATGATAACAATTCTTTGAACCAGAAAGAAGATAGTGTAAGGCTGAGTAGTGAAATCAATTGATATTAGCCCAGTGGACAGAGAACTTTGAAAACTGTCCTAAAAGAAGTAAAAAGGTGAGGAATCAACAAAAAGGCTGTCCCCAAACAAAAAAACAGAGAAGTGCTCTTATCTGTGGCAATGGGCAGGAAGGTCCTGTGACCCTTCCTTAGCCTGTGCAAAGATGAAAATTGAGAGATTCCAAACTGAGATTTTCTTATGGCTAATATATGCCTTGGCGATGACAGGTCAGTTATCCAGGTTGCTGTTGGTCCATGGGCTGGTGTAAATTAAGGATCTTGCTAGCACATTTTCTTTTGGTGTGAGATGTAAATGATTGAAGAGGAATTTTAATGGAAGGGCAGTTGCAACCAGCCTGCATCCTCTCTTAGTGGCTGTGCACTGCAGTCAGGACAGCTGTCTCTGTGCGACATATCTTAGAAGAGCATCATCAAGCCGTGACAGCGGTCTTGGAGATTAGAGGGCTTTCTCAGACCCAGCCAGTTTCTTGTTATTATAATCCAAAGTACTTGTCCCACTCTTTCCTCATCTGAGTGAATCAACAGTGACCCTTGGTGGTTAGAAAGGCTCAGTGCCTGCTGGTCTGTCGTGCATAGCCTGGCCAACCTGTGTATCTGTCTCCTGAGAATCTGAATAATGTGGCCATTAGCTAAAGCATTGGGCATCTTATTTCAGAACTGATCAGGCTGCTGGACTCAGACAGAAATCTCCTCTAGCCAGCCCAGTTTGCATGGAAACTTGCATGCAAGTTTCTAAATGGAGGATTTGGGCAGGAGACTTAAATCTCACTCTTGGACTTCTGGATGATCACTTTGATGTATAGATTACCCCACTGCTGATCTGACTGTAGATCCATAGCATTGTCCTGCTTTAAGGAAAGCACGGGCCCTCACTCCATGCAAAGAATTTTGGGAAGAGATACGCTTTAAGGCCTGTTTGAATTCATAGAGACCAGCTTGGTGAAATTTAGCATAAGGCCATAACCTGTCATTGGCCCTGATTTTCTTTACAGAAATCTGTCAGCTGCAACAGACTTCCTTGTATCACTGTTCCTTGCTGTGACTATAAGATGACTATACACTCACAGTGAGCTGTTATTCTGATGGGTATAACTGATGACAATGATGATGCTGTGTTTTTACAGTTCAGCAAGCGTTTCTATTCGTTCTTGAACCTGGGCTGTGCTTCAAAACAGAATTTAAGTAGAGTCACCACCTGTTCATTTTTCAGCCAGACAATCTGCTTTTTTAATCTTTTAATAAACCCCCCCCGACCCTCTTCAGGAGAAGTCAGTTTGTTTTTCTGGCTTGCATCTGATTCCTGGCTCATTTTCTAGCCAAGTGGCATCTCCTCCTTCTCCTCCTCCTCTTTACAACTTTGCTTCCGGCTGCTCAGTGTAACACTTAGCACATGATGTGGCATCACTGGAAGCTGTGTTTGAACTATTTGAATTCAACCATAGTGGAGTGGGAGTGAAATTTTCAATTTGTTCCTGCTCTTCAAAAATAAGTTGTTAGTTAATGTATATAATGCATCTACATGTTACTAGAGATTTATACTAAATTTGAGGCAGGTGAATGGCTAAAAAAACCAACTCTACCTTTCAGACTGGTGGCCAAGTGAGTTATTTAGGAAAGCTCTCAAAGAAGCTTGAAGAACAAGGATATTACTGCTTCATAATTTGGAGCTAGTTTTCATTATTTTCTTTGCAATGGTTTTTTATACTTTATTCTAAACTCTCTCTGCTGAATGTGACTATGGATGTTGGACCATGAAATAAAATTAGGAGTTTGAGGCATGTGTTGTCTGAGAGTTGTATTGCAGACTGCTGTTGTGGAACTGTGTTATTCCATAAAATATGTGGATTTTTCCTGTGCATCGAGTACAGAGGTCTGCAGAGACCTCTGAGGGTGTCTTGTATAATGTTTGCTCTGTGATTTCCAAGTGGTCATTTGGAATTTATGATTTTGTTGGCCTTCTTTTTTACATTAATTATATTATTAGAAGCATAGCATCATTAGGGTTGGAAAACACCTTCAGGATCATAAGAGTCCAATATTTGACCAATCACCACCTTGTCAACTAAATCATAGCACTAAGTGCCACATCCAGTTTTTTGTTGAACGCCTTCAGGAATGGTGACTCCACCACTTTCCTGGGAAGTCCATTACAATGCGTGACCATCCTTTCTGTGAAGAAATTCTTCCTGAACCTCTCCTGGCACAGGTTGAGGCTGTGTCCTCCTGCTGTGTTTTCGGTTGCCTGGGAGAAGAGGCTGACCCCCACCTTGCTGCAACCTCCTTTCAGGCAGTGGTACAGTGATAAAGTCTCCCCTGAGTCTCCTTTTCTTTCTGCTGAACAACCCCAGCTCCCTCAGCCACGATGGTATGAGTAGGAACCACTTAATTTTCAAATCTGCTCTATCTCAGAAATAATACTTAGACCACAACTAAAACTGAACAGAGAATGGGTATTTCACTGGAAGTTGAACAACATAAAATTTTAAAACCCTACAGTGATGTAAAAATTTTTGTCCAGATGCATTCTTTAGACTTTTATTGGTGTGAACTGCTTTTATAGGACGGTGCATACGTGACTTGTAGAATGAATCCTTCCTCTTGATGGTAATGCCTGTTGTCTGAAAACACTTTACAAAGCTGATCAAGTCTTTTGCTCTAATTTTGCAGAGAGGTGTCCTACCCCAGATCACAAAGCATGTCAGCTGGAGTGGCTCTTTCCCTGGGGACACGAGGTCCATTCCCACCACAATTCATAACACTTAGGCCTCTCTGGGCCTTACCTCCCTGTTGTGCTAAGGACAGATGGCACATGCCAGCCCTGCTCCTGGCATCCCTACATGCTAGAACAGGAATTGCACACTGCACCTGTGCAATAGCTTTTAATGGTGATCCCAACCAGCTAAAAAACATTAGAGCTCCCTAGCGTTCTGCATTGTGTGTGTAATAGTGAAAAAGCTTGAATTTATTTTGAATGATCTCAAGAACTGACGAACCATAATCCTATTCAGTTCAGGAGCTCAGGTCAGATGTGAGCTGGTGATGTGACATCTGTCAGATGGGATGTTTCACTTTCAGCTATTTGTGCTCTTGAAATCACTCTGTGAATTTTAGCTTCCAGAGAGATAGGTAAATTATGAGACACACTAGCCTTGCAAGTCCACATACTGAGACGAGAGCTTGTCACTTGGCCTCACATGGACAAGTTGATGTGTGGGCTTTCAGTAAACTGATGGGGTACCCTTGTAAGACGGTTGTCCTTGAGGGAGTTCCTGCACTTTCGCACCATCTTCAAACAGAATGTGCCTGGAAGGAATGTCAGTTAAACTGAAGCCCCTCCAGGGCAATGCTTTTGTTTATTACAAAGCACCGATGTATGAAATAACAGTGCTATAATCATCCGTAAATGAACCACGAACTAGGAGAACATCCACGAACATTTAATAATGAGATGTGTTCTCTAAAGTTGCGGTTGGCTGGAATAAATCAATAGCCCATGGAGTGCACTTTTATTTTAGTCCTAAATGTGCAAAAGGCAGTTTTAAGTGGCTCTGCTTCTGAGAGCACAGACTTTAAAACTTCCTGACTCCAGCCATTTTCAATGCCTGAAACTGTGCACTAAGTAAGTAGTAATATATTTCCTGAAAATGTAGTAGGCCTTTCATCTTTATCTTCTGTGACTTATTCAAAGTGGGAAAATAATGACAGCTCCGTTTCAGGGACCATTGTTCCCTATACCAATGTTTAATGACTTTTCGGTTAAATACCATTCCCAGCTTATCACTTTTGAGCCATTTGTTGTTTGTCCGAGGTGCTTTAAGGAGGAAGGAAGAGAAGAAAGAGATGAAGTAGAGGTAGCACCAAAGCATATGTTGATGTTTCAGCACAATGACTGGACAGTAGAGGAATTACTAGTTTTTTTGCTTTAGACATCTGCAAAGAAGTTGTTATATTGTCAAGATTGTGGAAGCAAAGAATATCCCAAATACTCTTGTGAATAGTGTTCACTTACCATTTCACTGTCTCTGCAGGATGAGTCTCTCCTTGCAAGCCTTCACACTTTCCTGCTTATTGTGAGCTTCAGCTGCTCCTTTCCCCCATCCTGTGACTTCACACCACAAATTGCTTCCCAAAGCTGCCTTGGTCTCTGTTGATGCATCTGTTCCTTTCCCCATCTCACTGGAATATGGTCTTTCCATTTTGCATCTCTTTCTTGCAAGCTAGCTTTGCCTAGGTCTAGTGAATCCTTTGCTTTTGATAGAAAGTACATAACACTGTTTGCCCCTCTCCAAATTCATTCTGCATGCTGCATACCAGGCTATTAAATGTATTCAGTTCTAACGAAGACTGATTCAAAAATATATTGCTTTACTCTTTTTAGTGAAACAGTAAGGATCTCTTCTCATTTTCCTACTTAGGATCTGCATTTAATCAGTGGTGGTTCTCCCTTGATTGCTGAGACCACCTAATCCTGTAAAGTTTAAGGGTGTATGAGGTGTATGGTAGAGGTTGTGGCAAGCTGCTTCCTGTCTAAACAGAACTCCCTGTATGGGATAGATTTGTTACTGCTGTATTCTAGCTGGGAAATGTAAGTCAGAGCAAGGTTGCTGATGACAAAAAAAAATCAATTGATGACAGAGGAATTTATGGTTCTTCACAGAAAACAGAATGAGAGCTGTGATTTATATATTTAGTTGATTTAATCAGTATGAAAAAATAGAGTGTGACGTTATACATAGGGTCCCTGGCAGTGAGTGATGATGGTGTAATCTGTACATATTTGTCTAGTACTTTCTGCTGACCTGGGAGGAAAAGGACATTTCCTCTCATGGACAATGGGTAGCATTTTAAACATACAGGTAGGTTTTGAAAGTGTGTATGTGTGAATGGTGGTTTCATGACAAAATACCTTGACAATAAATAGGAGCACATTTGAGTAGAAGATGGATCACCTGTTTCTCTCTTGGGTGATCCTGCTTTTGTTAGTTGTTGGCTTTTGGTGAAAGCCACTGTGTGGTTCCTGGTTCATGCTAGTTTTATCATTCCTGTGGCACAGAATCTCATCACTGAGACAGCATAACACAGACCAAAAGGCAGAGGAAGTGGAGATTTTTTTTCCCAACTTGCCATAAGAAAATTAAATTGCTCTGATGTCAGATGAAAAACATGCCAGCTCATGGACACAGCATACAAATGGGCTGGAGGGACTTGTTGAGTAAAGAGCTGTGGGAAAGTTGGCATCCATTTGGGTCTGGGCTGTGCACACTGTGATGTGTTGTCACTGTGGAAGATTTTGGGACAAAACAGTCCTCTTTGGGGAGAGTGGCAGCATCACTTTCCACATCCTTGGTTTCTGTTCTGCTGCATGGGCATCATACCCAGCTGTTGCAGAGCAGAGGTTTGGGTTGGGAAGGAGTAGCAAAGGGGGCTTATGTCCTCCTAGGAGCCTGTCAATACCAAACATACAATCTGCTGACTAACTTGGTGTTTTTGCACTCTTACTGAATTACAAATGGAGAAACATCTGTGATATTGTACCATACCAAGAATGGAAGGGATGAATTCACGTCTCCAGCTGCATGCTAGGCTTGATTTAAGTTATCGTACCCAGGTTTCTTGGTAAAATATAGTATATTTAACCTGACTTTTCCTAAATCTGAGAAAATTTGGTATTTTTGGCTTATCTTTGTTTATGCCCCCGTAAACTGAGATGGCAGAGAAAGTAGGTTACTTTTTTTTTTTTTTAAATTGTTAGGTATGGTAAGTGGAGATCACAATAAAATCATATGCGGGGAGTCATTGTCAAGTGTTAGACAAAATCTAGACCTTATTTCCTCTATGCTTAAAAGAGATAAAGCACTTAAGGTTCACTGATATTTGCTGTAGTAGCATTTGGTAGTGATCTGGTGTTCTATTTGGGAATGAGGGAAGAGGAAATAGAACAACCACCTTCACTGACAGGAAAAAGGAATACTTTTGTTAAAATGAAATTATCTCAAAGAATAAGGGACATTTCAGTTGATGTCTTCACATATTTTTGGGTTATCTTCAATAGCTGTTTTCAAGTAATAGTGACAGCAAATTCCCTCTGAGCTGAGTCTGCTGTTTCTTGAGAGCTGCCCATGACAGATATTTATTCTTGAAGTGTCTTTAGCACAGAGGCATTAAGCAGGTTAACACCTGTTGAGACTTCACAGTCCTCCTCATGCTCTGCTGGTGTGGTTCAGCAGAGGTACTGAGTTATTACCTCTCCTTGTCTCTCACTGGAGATGGGTAACAGGGAAACATCTTTACTAAATAGCAAAAGCAGGGGCTGGTGCTGGGAGAGGGAGTCGGGCCACGGGGCCAGTCAGTCCCTTTTGGCTGTGACAAGGTCTCAGCACGGTCTGCTGCAGCAGCCAGAGCTTTGCCACTCACACGAGACCAACACATCTGGACCCTCCCCATGTATTCCTGTACTCCCTGTGTTTCCTGTGGTGCCTTCTGGTATTCTTTGTCTTCATATCCAGTATTATTTACCAGTCTGCTATCTCCCGGGGTTAGAGAGAAAAACCATGCGCTGCCCCTCTGGCATGAAATGGGACATTTAACAGGGACCATTTCTAGTGCTGATGCACAGTTTGGTCATCATCAGTACAAATGAAGTTAAGGAGAGCAAGTGATGTTTTTAATTCTTGATTTGCAACCTGTTTGAAGTTTTGGGAGTTGTATGACAGATTTAACATGTGGCTCTTGATAACAGAAATAGTGAGGGTGTTTACCTGTTCCTTCTGTGTCCAGATTCAGGCTAACTGTATCCTCTTTCCTGGAGCACTTATTTCCTGAAGAGTGATTTCAATTATTGCCACTGTTAATGACATAGCTGCTAATTGTGGATCAGTCCCATCCCTTTCCAAAAAGTGCCCTTTGTGCACTGCATATGGAAATTTTGGATGGGAGCTTTGAGATTTCAAAGGCCAGCTCTGAGATACCCCAAAAGAGCTGACATTCTCAGCTTTAGGCCATAGCAAATGGCTGAAACATCTGAAAAGTCTCCTTGGCATTCAGAATCAACACAAATTTTATTAATACATTTTGTTTTATGAAATTTAATCTTGCACACACTAGAGCAGGCATTACTCTTGACATGTTTGATATGTCCCTGGACAACTCCAGTAAGGAGAATGGGTGAACTTGTGGGTAGACAAGCTGAGGTGCAGATTTTACGCCTCCATACACTGTATTGTATGGAAGGATGCTCCCCTGCTTCCTATACCAAAGCTTTAATACAGTGGAATGGACTTGCCTGGCTTCTACTTTCTGTACTAATTTTAAAGAGGCAGCTTTTGAATTGCCTTACCTTTTGCAATAATGTTTGTAAAGTACTTAATCGGCACATTTACAGTCACTATCTTCTTTAAATTTAAATATTCCCCGCTCAGATAGTCACAGCTCAAAAGTCCTGCCCAAGGCAAAAGCATGCCATAAAAACCTAACGCAAGATAAATGGGCCCTCCTGGATGCTGAGTGATGAGAACTGGATATATTTGCATAGTTCACAGAGACTGCAATTTTCATTGTCTTTAGGCACCTCTTACAGATCTTTCATTCTCCTTTTTTGTGTTGTTCTTTTTCATAGTTGTTGTAGTTCAAAAAAAGTTTACCTACACTTACATAAGGTGCAGAAACTACTGAACAGAAGGATTTCAGTTTCCCTAGCAGCTTTGGCCATGGTTGTTGTACTCCTACATATGTGATTTAGTAGCTGGTTTTGCAGCTGACACCAGTTAGACTAACCTAGCTCCTGGGTGTAGGAGATAGGATAGCAGTGTAAGAATAGGTGTTGCATGCCTGTGAGAGTAGTCTTGGAGAGAATTAATGGCAGTAGACTCACTGCCCAAATCCGTGTAGCTCCTCAGATCTGCTGGGATGGGAAGTCAAACAAGGTTAATGTTGGGAAGAGCCAGCTAATCACTGCTTTCCAAGCAGTGGAGAACCCTGCATATACTTCATCTCTTTCTCCCCTTTAAATCTCATTTGATGCTAATACTACGGGGGAAAGATTTCTGAAATTTTACATGAGTGGCTCCTTTACATTTCTGTAAAAACGCTGAAGTTTCTAATTGCTAATTGTTAGTGAAAAACGCGACCAGTAATTTTAAATCCTAATAATCTTGCATTTCCCAGTCTCCTGTGTGAACAAAATAATCTCTTACAAAAACTGGTGTGGTACCATTAACAGATATTTTTCATGCATTTTTATTTTATGTATTTGTGGCCTTTCACACTGTTAGTGCACACACGGGTGCTTTTGATGAAGCAGGCAGCTGTCTTTGAACTGTTTGAAATAATTGAGCAGATGTATGGCTCTGCCACACATCAGCTCAATGCAAGGCATCCCTCCTGTGCAGTATAAATCAGGAGACTTGAGGAGCAAATATACAGGGCTAGACTTCATTTCCTCATTTATCTTTGCCACATTGTACCCCCCTGGGGGGGATAATATTTTGATGGGTGCATAAAGTACCATTAACTTTAACATTATCATCAATCATCATGACAAAGGAGGACAAGTAGTCTTTGTACCTGATCTTGCCACTTGTTTAGTCATCAAACCCTTTGGAAAATGAGTGTAAACCACTACTTTATTAAGGCTGTCATTCTGTAATAGAGTTTTTTTGACAGCAATACCTGTTTTAGCTACTGCTATGCTACCTTGCACCTCGAAGGCATGGCAGCATCTCCATCCATTGTTCTGTGCAACTGCACATGTTGCCACCCTTCTCAGGGCACCAACCTGGCTCACCTTTTTAGAGAAAAAACAACAGAAAATAGATTTGCAGGGTAGTAGGAACAGGTAGTGGGAAAATAGTTGTTTTGGGGTTTTTTTTTCTTTTTTAAAGCTGCCTCATTTTTTTGATCCCCTTTGTACAAGAGCTGACCCAGCACCTGCTGGGAGTTGTGGGCCTGGCTGAGGGCAGGCATACCTTTGGGGTGGTAGAAGATGTGGAGTGGTTTTAAGTCACCATTTTCAAAAAGCAGTGAACTAAAAGCCTAAACTGAAGCCTAAATGAGTAACCAGTGTAAGTGTTGGTAGTGCTTCAGTACCAGGGATGTAGAATAGTCAGGATTCTTTGTTGACAACTTCTGTAATAGTCCTGTAGTTTTTTCCTTGTTAAGATGACTTACTGAGGGGGAAAAGAATAATCAGGAGAAGTGGGGTGTGTTGAACGGCAGCAGGGCATGACAAGGATGTGGGCCAGCACTGTCAGGGAAGTGTCAAATTCAGGGTTGCACTCTGGGTCTGCTGCTCAGCTGAGAATTGAGGCAGCACCAGCCAATTTTTATCAAGCGACTTTCTCAACATTAGCCTTTCCTGATGATGTAGGACAAAGCATTCTTCAAATATCTTTTCTTCTCTTTCTGCTTTCAGAAAGTCACTGCATGTTGTCTTGAGTTTTGCAGTTTTTCAATGTTTCTCTTTGCTGTAGTACTTTCTCACGCATGCTGTTGTAAACATGGCCATGTTTTCACTAACTGTCTTTGTTGTTTTCATTCCATTCTCCTAGGTGGAGACATGTGATGAATTTTTCCTTTGACCAGTGTGATTGAGAGGTAGTAATTTCTACCTCCAATCCATGGTGATTTCTAAGAACATATAAATAAAGGTCAGAGGGTTCTGCCCTCTCTCTTTTGGCTCTCTCTTTTGGCTCTCTCTCTTTTTTAGCTCCTCAGGCTGATTCAGCTACATGTGTTTTCTTTGTGTCCATACAGCGCAACAACTGCAGATGTGTCAGATTATGGCTTTGCTTTTCAAAGGGATTCCTGTACCTCACAGGGGGATGGATTATTCACTATCAGCATTAGGTTTTAATTTTTTTTGTTTGAATTATAATCCTGCCTCTTCCTCAAGCATGATTTTCTATCCATGGAAGTGGGACAGTTGATGAATGGGTGGTACTGTCTTGGTATTTACTGAGTTGCTTCTTGGAGGCAATTTTCTTGCTTGCTCCCTGGGTGAATGTGAGATGATGACAATCTTTACTAGGAAACCAATATGTCATGTTTCACTAGATTTCTTCCTCGATAGCATTACTTTGTGCTCACTTATGTTTTCAATATACACAAATGCTTAGAAGCTCATGCAGCAGAAAAAAAAAGACCACCAAGGAAAGAAATGTCTGGCTTGCCATGCTGTTACTTTCTGCACACTTTCTTTTCCTCTGCCCTTTTTCCTTCTCTGTCCCTCCTCACCGTGCTGATCAACTAAGTTAATATTAATTCTTCAACTGCGAGTGTTGAAATCTGTGAAAATGTTTCCTGCTGTCTTGTGTGTCCGGACAGTGTGTGACAACAGCTGAAGAGGTTTGGAAATCTGGAGCACTGGGAGTTGAATAGAGTGACCTGGTTCAAGGGAAATCTGCTAAGAATGAGCATAGGTTGTAATCTGATGACTTTTAGCAGCATTTTCCGTGTTGGCTTATTGATTCCTTAAGAATTTACCCCAAAGAGAGGAATGGATCTGTGCCAGTTCTAAAAAAAAAAATTCAAGAGGGAGATTTGCATGCTCAAATGTGGGTGTTTTAGGCACTAGAATTTCCACATTGAAGCTCAGTATTTCTCACTTAGCCTGTATAAGACCTTATAGCCAGTGTCTATCTGGGCACAAATTTGAAGCAAATCATGCAGCATGTGCAGATTCACCATGTGCTCTCAGCATACGGCACAGCAGAGCATTTTGCTGTTGCAAATCAGTGTAATCAGCCCTGCAATACCCAGCCTCCTTCCTGTATAGCACAGTTTAATACACAGCAGAGAGGCATTTTCTCCTCCATGAAGATTGGGAAGCAAAACATTGGCCTTGCTGGAGGTGCATGGGCAGTGATTGCAGATGTGGGTATCTCTCTGGTGCTCTGTGCATGTGCACCAGGGGAAGGCTTGGCAAGCATTTGTCTGCATTGAGATTCCAAACCAGACTCACAGCCATTGCAAATGGATGATCCCAGTCCCCGGCCGAGCTGGCAATGATTAATTGAAACCCTTGAGATACAGGACTGAGCAGATGCAAGTGACCTTAGGTGACACAGAAATGAAGCCTTATCTGCATCAAAGAGAGGGTTCAGCTCATCATCGTCTGGTGTTATAAACAGCAGGAAAGGAGAAAGGCACAGAAACTAGCCCAGGTAAACTTTACCAAAAGAAGGCTGCTAGGAAGAAGCCCGAAATGTATTTTTTGTTTAAATCCAACAACCAGAGTGCTGACAAACATTTAAGATATCATGTGACTCAGGTGGGGGGAGAGTTTAGCTATTCTTCCTTTAAGTACCCTTTCCCAAGGATAGTCTTTGTTCTGTCTTTATGTTTTGTCCTTTTTGGTTTTCTTACCATCCACTTCCAGTGTTTCAGCCCCTGCTTTTACCTTCTCTTTACCCTGATGTGTTTAGGGTCTGCACACACACAGAGCAGTGGTTGTTACCCAGATTACTGGGTTGGTCAGTTAGCACTGGGCACTGCAGGCTGTCCTTTATTCACAAGCAAGGAAAGAAAAACTTCCTTTTCAGTCTCTTGCATGCCTGGGCTTTACCTCACAGAAACTAGAGGGATTCTCAGAAGTTTCCAGGTATGGAAATTGTCTCTTACTGCATGTGCTTATATTTGAGCTAGCATGATCACTTCATGGGGGGTAGTGAATACAAAAATACAGTTGAAAATACTAAGTGTCACTTTCCAGGCCAGAAATATGTTTGGTACATGCATGTGGACTTCCCCTGAAGTGGGCAAGCCTGGATGTATCTTGGTTTGTGTGTGTGTGTGTGAAAGAAGCAGCGCGTAGGACTTGCTGCAATACCAGAGCTGGAATGCAGGTAATTATACATAACAGTAACTTTAAACTTCTGGGTAGTTTCATTGCCTTGTAGAATCTTCCTGCAGGAAGAAAATTTGGTTCAGGCATAAGGATTTTCAGGAATGTTTTTCTTTTTAATGTGTGTGGTGGAAACTGTAATTTAATTTGTGTGGCCGTCTTCCCTGTGGCTGTTGGAGATTGTTGCTTATTTCCCTGATAGTAGTGGCACAAGCAGCACTTTCCAGTGTTTCCTTGGATGATTGGATTGCTGGCAAAGGCTGTCTGGGATAGTAGGTCATAGTGAAGTGCGGTCTCTCTCTTTGCTCTAATCAGAAAAGGCTATGCCTAGAGGCTTGCTTCGAACAGCAAGAGAGGGAAAGCAGAGGATAGAAATGAAATGTGAACACGACTGTGTTCAAAGTGGAAAATGTTAAAGGACAGGAGTGTCAGGAAAGCACCGTTGTCCTCGATGGCTGATCGCTTTTCTGCTCCTGATCATGCAAAAGCACATCGCCTGTAAATGCAGCACCGTGCACTTCCCAGCACCCTCGATCTGAAGAGCTCAGAGCACTGTGAACTCAGATGAGTTAAATCTGCAGTGGTTCTGTGACAGAGGTGCCATCACCTCGGCTCTACAGATGGAGCAGAGGAAGAAAAGTTCTGGTGCTTACCCAGAATTAGTAAGGCAGAGACAAAGGTAGCATCTGAATGGGAGCTCTGACTCCCAGTCGAGCATGCAGACAGAAATGGACCACACAGTGGCTATTAAGCTGGGCTCTGCCTTTGCTTATGTAGTTGAACAAATGAAACTGTTCTTTTCCTGAAGCAATGAGCACCCTGTAGCTCCTCTGGAAACCTGCTGGGGTGGTGGTAGTTCCGCTGTTTTGCAAATCAGGTTCTTGAGGAAAGAGTATTACACAGAAGAAACAGCCTCAAGAGGGTAGAGTACGGGCAAACGTTCTGAGGTCATTTGGAGTGCATGGAGCAGCACAGGATCAAAGTTGAGGAGAAGAGATAGGAGATAAGGAAATGACTGGAATGAGGGTGAGAAGGATAAATGAGAAATACTGGAAATGGTGGCAGAAGATGATACGTTTGATATCAGAGCAGAAAATAGTGGGAAGGTGTGTGCAGGATAGGCTGAAAAAAACCCCCTTGCCTTTAAGGAGGTACAAAATTATGTAGTACAAGAAAAAAGAGTTCTAGTGAGGCAGCATAAGCCTGAAGATAGGAGGGCTACTCAGGAACACAGAACCTTGCATTCCTCTTGCCTCCTCTCGAAGGGATATACTAAATGTTGTGTCCTTCTTGTGTGATGGTGCTGTGATCTTGTCCAAGTCCTCCAGGTACTTCTCCAATAAAGTAAAAACAGTAATTTCCCTTAGTCTGCCATCAGCAGATTGAAAAAGGAGGGGAAAGGATTAGAGGTGGGTGAGAACTATGTAGCCTTGGTTATGTTCTTTATTCTTACAATCAAAATTTTACCCTGAAAGTGTTCCAAAAATGAATCCTTGTCGTATAAATATGTGTAGATATAAACAGAAGTCTTATTCCTCATTCTTTCCCTTTTCCCCTTGCATCACTAATATTTAGCAGATGTAAAAAGAAGACCTAATCATAGGATTTCATGTCAGACAAGGAAAATCAGGTATTGACTGGTTTCAGATTGTTTTTCCATGACCTGGGAAGAGTTGTGTAATCCTATCCTTTGTGAAGATTGTTGGAGAACTCTGGCTATGTTGTTGTTATTATTAGTAGTAGTAGTGTTATTGCTACTATTATTATTGCAAGTAAGTAAATGTATCTGTGTGAGAGAGAGAGACAGACTGGGTGAGTGGGGGTGAAGGTAGAGGGGGAACTGAAACCTGTGTTGTTTGTTCCTCCTGGTGTATCAGGGTTAGGCTCTTGGGCAGCAGTGGGAACCCTGAAGAAACCTCCTTTGAGCACTTCCTATTGGAGAATGCACAGCATCACTCTGTCGCTGGAAACTTTTCACTTGGGTGGAAGTCCTGTGTTTCTGCTGCACTTTAAATAGATCCTCTTTCTTACAGTAGAGCTTTATTACCTGGGAGCCCCTTTGTGGGAGTTACTTAATAGACAATATTCAAAAGTGTGTTCTCAGTAGAAGTGTTTAAGAAACATGTAGACGTGGCATTTGTAAATACTGGTTTAAAGGTGAACACCGTGGTGGCAGGTTAACAGTTGGACTCACTGATCTTTACAAGCCTTTTCCAGCCTTAATGGTTTGATGACAAAACAGCCTCCAGAGAACAATTGTAGTGCTGACGATGCAAGAACACCAATCCAATATTTTTACATTGCCTCAGGTTTTCCCATGTGGCCTTGAACAATGCAAATGGCCTCTCAGTACCTCAGGTTGTTGGAAATGAGATGAAGAAAGTAGTGCTACTTGACTTTGTGGGTGTAGGCTGATAGAGGTATTGGAACTGTTGAGGTATCTAAAGGTAAAAGCTTTTACTGAGACAGTATGTTTGCCTGCTCCCAAGTTGCTTATGGTGTATGCCTTATTTAAGTCAGGCATGGAAGTTTTATAAATCAGTCCCTTGCAACCTGTAGAAAATCCCACCAAGGCGACAGAAAGCTGCTGAGTGGCTCCCCAGTGTTCAGTACTAGTGTTGATAAAAAGCCAAGGGGATTTCCTGCAGCACAATTTATTTTCCTGGCTCTTCACGTGTGGTGAAATCCAGTTTACTATTCTGGTTAATCCTGCCTTTCTAGATGCATCTCAGAAAACAACTGCCAGCATCAGTGATGACTTAGAAGGCAGCAGGAGGACCTGCTGGCCATGGGGATTAAAGGCCAGGGGCTTCAAATGGCAATTTATCCATAGACCAAACTGAGAGTGAATCCCTGAGCATTCCCAGTACATAGGAATGTAATTGTAGGTGATCCTGAGTAACCCAGGGTGTGGAGAGCAGGCATTTCTCCAGATCATGACTGTCTGATTTTGTAATTTTGTCTTGGGGCTACCCTGCCTCTGACTTACTTTAAGTCTGGATCTGAAAAGTACTGTGATCTATTGTGATCTTTTAGCGAGCCAACAAGAATTCCAACCTAATATTTCAAGGCATTGAAAAAGAATCCTTTGCCCTCATGAAATTAATTCAGAACACAAATTACCTTTCAGTTGACTACTTCTTTGCACAGCTCTGCTAAGTAGTTTATCTTCTTAAAGTCTGGTCAGATGGGATTTTAAAAATTCAGTTTCTTCTTAAAGAAAAAGGACACGACCCTGATTAGGGTCATCTCTGGGGAATGAACCTAGGAACTCTGGACCAAAAGGAACAAATCTGCATTGCTTGTGCTAGTTGTGTATCTGTGAATGTCTGTGTATTGTCCAGAGGCTTGCGTCTTTGGTCTGCCTACCCTCAGAAGAAGGAGGAGGAGCCACAATGGGGGAGTTAATTTGTATCTCCAATTTGATTTCATCAGCTTGTATCAAACCTTCACCATGCTGGGTGCCCCTACTTTTGCTGGTGGAGCAGATGCTGACCTGAGCCCTTGGAGCTGGAAGTCAGGAAGTGTTTCTGTCTACGCCAAAGCATAGCTGGTGTGGTGATAGCTCATTCCTTAGCCCTGGCACATGTGCTCTGACCACATGCAGAGAGTGCAGAACAGGGGTGTTGGACTTGGGAGTGGTGATAGGATCTTTTGAGCCTTGAAATGGCAGAGGATGAAATGAAAAATCACAGTGCTTTCCAGCAGGATCAAAGATGTTCACGGCCTCTTAAGAGTAGTTATGGATTATCAGAATGTTAACTGGGTAAAGAACTGGCTGGATGGCCAGGCCCAGAGAGTGGTCTTGAGTGGAGTTACCTCCAGCTGGGGAACAGTTACCAGTGGGTTCCCCAGGGCTCAGTGTTGAAGCCAGTCCTGTTTAATCTCTTTATCAGTGATCTGGATGAGGGGATCTAGTGCACCCTCAGTCAGTTTGTAGGCAACACTAAGTTGGGTGTTAGTGTTGATCTGCTGGAGGCTCTGCAGAGGGATCTGGACAGGCTGGATCCATGGGATGAAGCCAATGGTGTGAGGTTATATAAGGATCAGTGCTGGGTCCTGCCCTCAGGTCACAACAACCCCATGTAATGCTACAGGCTGGGGCAGAGGGGATGCAAATCTGCCTGATGGAAAAGGACCTGAGAGTGCTGGTCAACAGCCACTAAACATGAGCCATCAGTGGGCCCAGGTGGCCAAGAAGGCCAGTGGCGTCCTGGCCTGTATTAGGAACAGTGAGGCCAGCAGGACCAGGGAAGGTCACACCTCAAGACCAGTTTTGGGCCCCTTGCTGAAAAAAATGACACCGAGGTGCTGGAGTGTGTCTGGAAAAGGTCAGTGGAGCTGGTGAAGGGTCTGCAGCACAAGTGTTATGAGGAGTGGCTGAGGGAGCTGGGATTGTTTAGTCTGGAATGAAAAGGAGTCTTGGGAGACCTTGTTACTGTACAACTACCCGACAGGAGGTTGTAGTGAGGTGGGTTTTGGCATCTTCTCCCAGGGACCAAGAGATAGGAGAACAGTAAGCAGCCTCAAGTTGTGCCAGGGGAGGTTTAGATTGTATATGAGGAGTAATTTCTTCAGTGAAAGGGTGATTGGGCATTGAAACAGGCTGCCCAGGAAGTGGTAGAGTCACCAACCCTGGAGATATTTTAAAAATGTGTAGATTTGGCACTTCAGGATGTGATTTAGTGGTGGACTTGACAGCATTGGGTTTATGGTTGGACTCAGTGATCTTAAAGTTCTTTTCGAACGTAAACGATTCTATGGTTCTATGGAAATGTCTCCCCTTCAAAATGCTTGGTGGCCAGTGAGCACAGAGGAAGAGAGTTCATGACTCCTGTAAATGATAGTTGAGCCTGCCAAGTCATTTGGTTTTACAGGTGAATTGGGGAACCTCATAATGATACAGAGGGCTTCTGTGTCCCTCACCATGGCTTGGATATTTCCTCTCTCAGCTTCGACAGTGTTACCAGGAGCTTAGGCAGCCTTTGTGAGATCAGGCAGCTCTGGAGACACTGTAGGAAAGTGCAGTAGCACTGAGGTGTATATATATAGGCAATCTGGATTTCCTGTGGTCAGGATTTCTGACTCTGCTGCAGATCTGTTGTGCCACCTTGGGCAGATCTCTCTATTCCCCATAATGTTTCTTTTCTCTCTTGTTTATTCCTGTCATACTGCCAGGAGGGAACTGCATCGAGCCCTCTGTTGAACAGCACCAGGTTGTACAAGCAGCTGGGGTCTCCCAGCACATTCATCACAGTAATGATGATAGGAAGGAGAGCACCTATCAGAAATGTTCCTTACCTTTTAGTTATTAATACATTTTATTTTCTCTCTCTGTTTTTTCTAATTTTTTTTTAAATTTTTATTTCTTTCTTGCTTGAAGGGGAAAATAAGTTGGCTATCTTTTGTTCCTTCTAAAACAAATGATTCTTGACAGGTCTGGAAATGTGTTTCCTGCAATTACTCCATGCACACAGGGGTCATGCTGGCTCATTTCTACACCCACATACCACAGCTCAGACTTTTCATTAGCCTGGCATACATCATTTGTTTGCAGTGATAGCCACATGGAAGTACAACAGGACTAGGGCTAGGGAAGAGAAGAGGGGAAGAGGGTGCATTGCTGCCTGAAAATTGCTGTCTCAGTGTTTTATTCCTTGTGTATGCAGAACAATTTTTAAATTCTTTTTATTGTTCACCAGCAGTGCAAGAGCTGTACTCAGATGGATGCACTGCAGCCTGGGTGGCTGCTTGTGTCACTCACACAAGTTTGGTTTATGATCTTGGCCGGCAGAGGAAGGGAGAAGGGCATGTAGGGAATTTTCCTACTGTTCAAGAGTAAGAGCATACCCTGGAGAAAGGAGCATGAGGCAGACACCCGGCCAGCCTTCTTCTCCTCACCAGCCTTGTCCCTGGTCACTTTTGCTTCTGGGAATCTCCTCCAGCAGGAGCTGCTGTGTGCTGGGACTGATGGCTGCGGGGTGACAGGCAGGAGGAAGGTGGGGGACGTGCTGCTGTCTGATTTACGTGCCCTCAGCAGGGGTTGTCCTTGGCCAAGTGCATCAGGTTGTTTGTGTGAAAGCTGAAATGCAGTCAAGGCTGGTTAGATCAGCATAAGGCTAATTTTAAATCTCAGATACGCTGCCAGTCTTGTTCTGCATAGCTCCAGCCCTCCTGCTCCCTTTCATCTTGCCGCAGCTTCATCTTTCCCTTTCAGAGTTGTCTCCCTATTGCTCAGTGCAATTCCTGGGCGACTGGTTTTTGTTCCTAAGCCCATTAGTGTGTTTGCAGCTCATGTCCTGTAAATGTTTGCCCTTGTCAGGTCTGTCCCTCTCACAGAGCCAGCGACAGAGTCTGGCAGATCTAGGCCTCCTGCCAATGCTTTTGTAGTGCTGTGGTCTCTCACGCAAAAAGCCACTCTTTTCTGTAGCAGCACAGGCTGACAGATGTTTTGACTTCTGCTTTTGTCCCGCATGGCTGTCTTGGAGACACAAAAGGTACACTGGAACTAGCACAGATGGGAGAGATGTCTGTTGAGATCTACCAAAGGTCACACAAAAACTGTGCAAAGAAGATATTAGTGCTGTGTTTATTCTGTCCCTACCTCCCTCTGCAGCTTGAGATGCTCCAGGGAGGAGCCATTCCTGGTGTGTCTGATCTTCATAATATTATCCACTTTAGTTCTATCCTGGCTCTTCCTTCTATTGAAGGCAGTGTAAGCACTCGTGTTCACCATGCCTACATTTGAACAGAAAGTCTGGGGTTTCAGGGTTAGCAAGCAGCTCTGAGGAGCTGGGACTGTTCATGACTCTCCACATGGCTGCCACCAGAGCTTGAACTCCACTGCTTAGTAAGGGCATCTGGTTTGAGCTAAAAAGACTATTTTGCAGATAATTTTAGTTGAAGGAAAAAACCCAAACTCCAAACATCCGCAAACTGAAAGAGCTGTAATGACTTGTGTCTCCTGTGATTGCAAGTAGACCTAGAACACACTCCAAAGAGCAGGGGTTCAGTGTTGCTCCAGGATCATTGTCACAGCTCGTGCTGGTTAAATAATTCAAAGGCAGTTTGTTACCTAAAACCCTTTGATCTCTTGAATACAGGTGAGAGATCTTGGATTCTTGTTCTGATGTCAGGGATAGGATCTACTGTATAGACACATTTTTGTGTTACTGTCTTTAACAAAAAAATTGTTACCCAGAAAATCAGCTTGATGGTGTTGGGTTTTCTTGTTTATTTTTAGTTTGTTTTGTTGTTTTTTTGGAAGCTTGCACCATGGTAAGAAAATTAATAGCAATGTTCTCTGCGCAAGGCCATGGATTATTTAAGGTGCTAATGCCTGTTCAAAGCTGTTGGTTAATTGAACATCACAGAGTTATAGGCCTGAGCTGCCAAACGTAAACAGGGTAATAGTTTTTATTTATTTCACAAGCGGAAATTCTGATCATCGGTCATGTTTATTGACCGAATATCTCAGGGCTCAGTGTTTTAACATTTTACAGTAAATTATTAACATTATGCTGAGAAAAAGAGGGATAGCAGGAGTTTTAAAATACTTCTCTGTTGTGACCTCGTCATCCTTTTGTACTGATGGCATTTACTTGTTGTCATCCTTGCACGAAAAGTATGTATTCAGCAGATGTCTCGGCAGCACTGAATTGTATCAGGTCCATTGCTCTTTGCTGGTCTTTGTTCTTTAAAGTGGGAGACAAACGGTGCTTAAACCTTTGAATCAAGGAACAGTTTTCAGAAGTGCTTAAATGATTTAAGAGGGTGGTTCGCTTTGGTTTCTAGTCAGACTCTATGCTCTTTAATCATCTGAAGTTCTCTCTTTCCCTCCTCCATGGGTTTGCTGAATCTTTCTCTCCTTAGCACTAACACGCCCGTAACTATTGTGTGAGCAGTGTCCAGCCTCCAATACGCTGCCACGTCAGCCTGGTACAGGAGGAGAGATCAGTGTCTCCGGCCTGCAGCAGGGAGTTCAGGCACAAGGGGATGGACTGAGTTGCCCCAAGCCAGACAGGGGTTTTGAAGCACGGATACCCAATCCTACACTAAACCCTCAGCCTGATTGCTCAGCTTCTCTAGGCTGAGTGTTCCCTGCCTGGCTTTGCTGAGTCAAGGATTTAGGCTCTTCATGACATGGTCTGCTTGTCTGTTGCCCTGACTTTGCAGTGTTTTCTTGTTAGACTTTCTCTGTCATGGCCATGACTTGTTTTCTCTCTATTATCTATGTTTTCCTAAATTGTATCTGTGTTTACGACTTCCAGTAACTGGGTGGAGAAATATGATTGACAAATACTTTGACCAAGTGGATTATAGGAGGTGGTGATTTCTACCTCCAATCCACGGTGATGTGTGAAAACATATAAATAAAGTCAGAGGGTTCTGCTCTCTCTCTTCCTGCTCTCTCTCCTGCTGCGTCTGTGTGTTCTTTGTGTGGCTCTCCTTCAGGCCCTCGGCCTAGCAGGCCTGCCTGGGGAGTGCCATACTTGTCCACACGTACACCTACTTGCCAGAACTGCCGAGGTTTTGCTGTAAACTGAAGTGTTGGAATTGAAACCTCCCAGGACTGTGCTCTGATGAATTACTGTGTGTGCTGAGAAAAGGAAGATGAGGAGCAGGCAGGGGAAAAGGCATTTAAATACAGTATCCTGCATATGTATTTGTTATTTCACTCATGATGTCTAACAGTGGCAGAGCATGCAAAGTACAAATGGGCTAGTGTTGGGCTCTTTCCCAGGCAGCCCTTCCATTAATGGTGGCTCTGTCATAAGTTCATGCTTGATGAGCTTTGGACCACCTCTGCAGCCTCATCTATTCATATAGGGCTTGGGACCTTTGGGCATGGATGGGGATTATAGGGGATTTAAGTAAGCAAAGATGTGAGTTTGAAAAGAATCTGCTTTGAATTTTCTTAAAATGCTGCTACTTTGGAATGCAGTGATGGCTTGTCTTTGCTTGGAACAGCTGTAGCCTTGCATTTAGGAGAAATAGGGTTTCTGGGTAAATGCCCTTTTTGGGGGCAGAGAGAAAGCCTCAGCACTGGCCTAGGTTTTATGCCTGGTGTTTTCTTTATAGAAAGATTGCCTCTCTGCAGCCATTGCAGTTTGTGCTGAGAACAGGCTTCCCTGTTTGGGAAGAAGGACTAGATGGTGCATAGGGGCATTTTTTTAAAATGAAAACTTTTCCAAAAATGTTTAGAAAGAAATAATTCTGAGAGTTAGTTATTTCTTGGAAGTTTTTAACAATGAGGACAGTGTTCAGAATTTTGGCTGTTGTATGCTTTTTACCTTTTTTTTTTTAAGATTTTGGTTGTTGCTGCTGTTTCTTTCTCTTTCCTTTGCTGGGTCCTTGCTTGTCCACAGTGTTTTGTGTGTGCATGACAATGGTGTGTGTCCCAGGGACCATGTGTTTCAGTGAACAGCTGTAGTTCTCTGGCAGGTTGTGTTCCTGAAATGAAATGAAAAATATGGTTCTAATTTATTTTTGTTTATTTTAAAACCTGTTTGGCAGCCAACACTGTATATCTACTACACTCTTATTGTCTTTAAATCTTTTAGAATACCTTTTGGCTCTTTTAGGTTGCTTTATTTCAGATTATCTAATTTACTCTCCAGAAATGATCAGGGGAGCACTTGCATGCCAAGAGTCAGCCCATCAGGTGGATTGGTAGTGCCTTCTGTTAAAATATATTTAAGAATGGGCAAAAAACACCATACAGGCAGAGGAGGAGGGAAGAAAAAAAGGTGAGAAAGAACAGAGGGAGCACCATTGTCAGGGAAGAAGAAGTAGGTGTTCCCTGCTAGAAGGGTATTACTTGCAGCCTGTGGACGACCCCTGCAGGAGCTGATGGATGTTCCCCTGGTATCAGTACAGACTGTGTGGGATGAAGGGACTGAAGGCAGCCTTGCTGAGAAGGACTTGGCGGATGAAAAACTGAATATGACCCAGCAATGTGCACTTGCAGCCCAGGGAGACAATCCTGTCCTGGGCTGTATCAGAAGAAGTGTGTCCAGATGAGGGTGCTGATTTTGGCCCTCTGCTCTTCTCTTATGAGACCCCACCTGGAGTTCTGCATCCAGGTCTGGGGTCCTCAGTCCAGAAGAGACATGGACCTGTTGAAGTTGGTCCAGAGAAGGGACACAAAAATGGTCTGAGGGCCCCTTTTCTGTGAGGACAGGCTGAGAGGGTTTGGGTTGTTCAGCCTGGATAAGAGAAGGCTCTGGGGAGACATTTCTGCGGCCTTTCAATACCTAAAGGGCCTATAAAAAAGATGGGAGTAGACTATTAGTAGGGCCTGTTATGATTACAGGAGTATTAGTATTTTTCATTATTACTGCTATCATTACAGGATTACCTTACCCCAATAGGACAGGGGCAAATGGTTTTAAACTAAAACAGGATAGATGCAGACTAGATAAAAGGCAAAAGGTTTTTTGTGTTGAGGGTGCTAAAACAATGGAAGAAGTTGTCCAGAGAGGTGGTGGATGTCCCGTTCCTGGAAACACTCAGTTTGGGTCTGATTGGATGGGACTTTGAGCAACCTGGTCTAGTTGAAGATGGCCCTGCTCATTGCAGGATATTGGACTAGAGGATCGTAAAAGTCCTTTTCTGACCCAAATCATTCTATGATTATATGACCATAGCTCCCAACCCCTGTGCTGCTTGGGGTGAGGGGTGGAGTCTTGAGAGAAGCAGTAAAGTTGAGCCTGGGAGAGGGGAAAGAAAAGGTGATATTTTAATGTTTGTGGGTTTGTTTCTCTTTACTTGTATCTATTTGACTCGGCAATAAGTAATTTTCATCAAGTCACGTCTGTTTTGCCTGCTTTGCCTGCAACAGTAATTGATAAGCAATCTCCCTGTCTTTATCTCAGCACACAAGCTTTCTCATTCCTATTCTTACTAATGTCTCCATATCCTGCTGGGAGGAGAGAGCAAGCGAGAGCCTGGAGGGTGTTTGGCTCTTAGCCAAGGCTAACCCACCACAGGGAGCAGGAGGCTTAATGTCAAACCAAGCAGGTATGACACTTGAACAGTGCTGTGCATTGCAGCTGTGAGCTGCAGCTGCACCTAAGCTGCCTCATAAAAATGACCAGTGCAGCAGCTTGAGGCTCAGTGCTGGCTTCACATCTCCACCTGCTTGGGTGTCCAGCATCCTAAGAGGGTTTTTAGTGAAAGCAGCCTGCCTCTTCAGCCTTCTCCTCCTCACCACTAATGCAAATACTCTGACAACGTCTGAATCTGCTCAGTTTTCCTTATGGTATCCTACCCTGTACGTGCAGACATTGCATTTCTTGCAGGGGTCTTATGCGGGATGCAGAGGGGAGACTTGTGGTCTTTTGCACTTGCAAATAGGAGAGAGGAGCTTGCTGGCTTAGTTGCAGTCAGAAGGGATGCATCTCTCAACCAGATATTTTGCTAAGATGCTCTCTTTGATATGTAGCGGGTAGAAGCTGCCCCCGGTTACTTGGGTTCCATGAAACGTTGCTGATCTCAAGAGATCAAATCAAACTAAATCATGAGGTTGTTTAAAAAAAAAAAAAGAAATGAAAAATTCTCAAAAGAATTTATCTTGAATTTAATTTCTCTTTTGACCTTTATGCTCTGTTGGCAGGTGTGGGAGGTCCACAATGTGGTAGTGAGAACACTTAAAAATGCATTCACTGTCATGCACTTTCCTGTGTGCTGAGACATTGACTCCTCCATTGTTCCTCTTCCACAGCTAAAGTAATCACCACCCACTTTCCTTATGAGTTTTTCCTTTCCAGCCTTTGCACTTTTTCTCCTGCATGACCCTTTGGTATGCAGAATAAAAAACCATTCAGGAGGAAAACTGAGAACATTACAGAAGTTGGAGAACAAGAAATGAGAGCTTGAATGTGGAGGGCACAGGTATGTCTTAAGATGGAGGAAAATACCTTTGTAAGTCCCCTGTGGAGGAAAAAATCTCCAAATCAGATAATGAGGGAGTGTTTTGCTTCAGGGTCCTACACAGAACTCTACTTAAATTAGCAGACCTAAAAATAATAGAGCTGGAGGAGCTGCTCACTTCACATCAAGGGCTCTTGCAATGTCCTGCAAGTGCTAAATGCTGTGATCTGTGAATTTTTTGTGAGAGCTGGGAATGCTGTTACATCATCATATGAATCATGTTCTCTGTACTTCCTACCATGCCTTCAGCTGTGACCCTGCGGGCAGGAGAAAGTAGCCATGTACATGATCCATATCCAAATAGGCTTTTTTTTTTTCTGGTGAATTATATTGATTTTGCAAATATGCACTCAGTTAATGCAGTGTACTAATTCTGAAAATGTTTATTTAGCTGACTGTGTCCTTATTGCTAACACTTACAGTATGGATTGTGCTAGGAATTGTGTGACTTTTGGTTTTGTTTGTAAGCTATACATTAGGGCCATTGTAGGCTGAGTCTTTGTTTTCTGGATGTTTCTCTGTTTTCCTCATGAAAAAGTACTGCTTTATTTACTATACTGCATTCACTCCCCAAACATCAGCTCCTTGACTCAGACTCCTGAATGGCTTCTAAGTCTGGATGCCCAATGGCTTAGATGCCCATGCCTGGCAGCATTGCATGTCTGGTTATTCCTTGGTTGTCAGGAGTCTGGTGGATGCTGAACTCTGACCATGGCACTTGAAGTGACCAGACAGTTGCAAGCACCCCAAGTGTGTGAAAATTTGCTTGCCAAGTATTGCAGGTGCTTTTGTAAGCCCTAAACACCCAGCACATACATTTGTTTTGTGAATACTGAGGTTAAAAGAAAAATCAAACCAAACCCAGTAAAAACTAAGATTTGTAGGTGGTTAAAAGAGAGAAAGAGCATAGCTGTTCAGATAACCAAGTGTAGTCAGCAAACTCATTTACTGGGGTTAATTTTCCTGTAGCAATATTCATGCCATTGGCCAAGGGACAGTCCTGTCACAAGAAACAGTAACTACTGAGATCTCACCTGGGCATGGGAGCCCAGAGTAACCAGTTGTGTGAGAGCAGGAAGGGCAGGAGCAGTTTCAAACCCAGCATTTTACAATGTTTAGGTGCTCCCATGCTCTTTTGGAATGCCTGCTGTGCTTTTTAGTGCTGCGGGATTGGCACATCATGAAGAACTTGGAGGTCTTTTGTATGTTTGTGATTCTGTATTTGGTTTGGAGTTTTAAAATTCTTTAATGCTTTCAAAACATAAAGAGCTATAGAAATTGTTGAGTAGCACTGAAATTGAGCTGAGTGTTGTAATGTGTTTGGTGGGGAAACCTGAAATCACTCAGTGGATGCACATATTCTGCTGCAGCCCTGAGTGCTAAATCCCATTGTGACAGGGCTCAGTTCATCAGAGTGGCATTCATCTCATCTGTCTCTAGCTGTCTAAAATTAAAGCATCTAGGCCAGAAAGTGCTTCAGTCCAGCTATTTCATGTGCCTATTTTAGGGTGGATAAGTCATGCTCGGATGAAGTGTGTCTGCACTGGCTGCAGGGTACACAGAGAACTAGTTTGGATGCTGCGTCTGAGTTCAGCCCTGGAGCAGCCCCACAGTCCAGGAGAGCTTGCAGCCTCATGGTGTCATTTAAGACAGCAGTTGTGTTGATAAAGTTTCTTCTCAGAACAGCACTTGGGAACCTCCTTCTTTTCCCCCTGAGCAGGCATGTTTTCCTGGAATGAGGCCTCCAGCTCTTACCAGATGTCCCCTTCTGGCTCCAGCTGTGTCAGCTAGGATGTCACTACCCGTCAGTGCTTTTCAGAGCTGGTGACAATCCCACGGAGATCTGACAGCAGGGCAGTCTGCGGGAAGCTGGATCTATCAGTTTATTGTAAACAATTCGCTGCTTTTGGGTTGATCTGTCCTGATGGATTTTACCCAAAGCAGACCTGGCAGCACTTGCACAAATGTTCCCACCAGGAGAGTGATGGCAGCAACCACTGGACAATAATTTTGGTGGCACTATAGTGTGTGAAGGGAATGTCTTTCTGCAGTTTAAACAGAGGAGACAGAGAGTCTCAGCCTGGCTTCCATCCCCTGGACTGTGCTGTTCTGTAGCTTGTGTCTCATCTGAAGCCTGCAGTGGTGTTCAGGCACTCTTGCCTCTCAGCTGTGCATGTGTGAGAGTGTTGACCTTGATGTGTTCTGCCAAGCTGAGTGAGGTGAACCATGAGGGAATGTGGTGTGCTCTGGGGGCAGGTGTAATGGATACCCGGGAGCTCCTCCGACAGGGTGGCACTGAGGAGCACTGTGTCTCTGAGAGGCAGTGAGCACAGACAGATAGCAAAAAGTTGGTGGTACCAGGGGGGTTTGTGAGAACAAACTACGAGTTTGCTATAGGTGTTAGCAGATGATTTCTGTGCTTGCACATATTCCTGCAGAGTCGTTTTGTTTTCTCAGGCTTTGCAGTCACAGATGTGGTGAGGCTATAAACACGGTAATCTCGCTCCTTCTTAATTCAGAATTTGAACTCTTCCTCGCTCCATTAAATCTCACATTTAACTTTATTTTGAAGAGTTTTAGTCATAGGAACGGTGTTGGGGACAGAAATGGTACATTTAGTTCTGCTGAATGGATAGGGTATTAGATTGACAGTCTCTGTCAGTGTTTAATTGCAGATTAATGGGATGTAATATGTCATTATGGCAGCTCAGTAGCACAAGTTTTGGAGCTGCACACAACGTCCAGGCTTTCATTTCTTGTTAAAGAAGGCTGCTCTGACCTTCCTTGCACAATTTCATCTCTGTTCTCTCGTGGCAGAGAATAGGAATATTTACAGTTCAGGTACTTAATGACCCCAGGAATATGATGCAAGACCAAAGGTGTAATTTAAAGGGTATGAAGAGATGGGGAAGAACTGATACAATACAGAAATGACATAATTCCAACGATATGCTACAAGGAATGAAGTATCTATGAAAAGCTTTATGCTGTGAAATGAGCAGCTTTTTGCACAACATCTGCCAGCAGATACAAAGGTATTATTTGTGTCCAGAATGAATAGATCTGCTCAGCTTTACTTAACCAGACCGTGAAGTCAAGGGAGGGACCATATTCATGGGCTGGAAAATGAGGGCATTCCATAAATGGGTTATTGAAGTAACATTCCCAGTTATTGCCTAGTTGAGCCTCTGTCAGCCAGTACTTTAATACTTCATGTCTTGCAGCAGATGCCTTATGCTGAGCAGGTTGATTTGAAGCTATTCTTACTGAGAGCCACCTTGAGACATTTACTTACCTAAAAAGTGCTTTACACTATAAGCGGCCCTTCTTATGTCTGCAGAAAAAAATAATGCAATTTGGGAATGGAATAGATTGTGTTTTGGCCCTAGGGAAGGAGCTGAATAAGGAATCAAACACGTGTTAGAAAGGGCTTAATCACTTTAAGATGTAATAGATCTCCTTCAATTTGTCTTTCCTTGTAAGACAGCCTGTCAGTGTTGCTGTGCAGGTACCAGGCACCTCCTCAAGAGTCAACTTATTCTTGAACTCCACAACTGACAGTCCTGCTTGTGCAGACAGTGCAATGTGGAGTGTCATAATATAGAATGGATTTTTTTTTTTTAATGGGGTAGGGAAAAGGTTCCTGTGTAGCAATGGGCAGAGGACGTCTTTATCTCTTCCTGTGTGATTGGAGTCACATTGAGGAACTGTTAACCATCCCAGAGTGAAAGAAATGGCTTGGAAACCTCTGTGGCAAACCCAGGACTGCTTCTTCTGTGACAGATTTCAAGGCAGCAGTTGAAGTGCTGATTAAAGGAGAAGAGGGAGCCCACAGGTGAGGAGTTCCAGATGTGTGTGACAGATCTGCTGGGAATTTTATCTTGTGCTGTATAAAGTATGGCTATCACCATGTTTGCTTGTGATGCACCATTTGTTTATGTTCCCGACGCTGGCATTTTACTTACTTAAGTATTTTATGTGTCCAAGTTGTTCTCTGCCACTGTAGAAGTGGGAACTGGCAGGGCTTAGCAAAACTTTACTCAGAGGATAGCAAGTCTGTTACTGAAACTGCTGACCCAGATGGGCCAGGAATGCTTCTGTATAGAAACAGTGTGTCTCTTAATAATCTGATGTAGTTTGGCCTTGACTGTCCTTGTATGTGAGAGTGTTTTGGGCTTTGAGTGTGAGCTGCTCTGTTGTTCCTGTGCAAAGAACAACCCCACCATGCCCAAACCTCTGTGTTGGAGTAGCGGCCCAGGGGAAGGGAGCATCCATCACTGGAGCTATTATTGCTCCCAGTTCCTTACAGACAAGTGAGGATGCAGCAGCAAAGTTTGGGCAGTGGGGTAGCCAGGCTCTTCCTCCTCTCCCTGTTGGCCTGCGTGTCCGAGTCACATCTGGGGAGGGAATCATGACCAAGTCACTGGGGCTGAATGCAGTGCCACCATCTGGGAGCAGAGGTGCACATTGCAGGGTCCAGGTGTGTTCCTTTGGATCCGGCTGAGCTGGAAAGGAGGTGTCTGTGCACAGCCACCTGGCGAAGGTTGCTGCCTCACTGGCCCGTGGACAGAGCAGTGTGTGTGAGTACTTCCTTATCTCCTCCAGGCACAATCAGGTTACCTAGCTCAGGCCAATGATTTGTTTTATACTAGCACTGATCATTTATTTTTCCTAAGTGTAAGTATGCGGTTTTGACAAAAAGCAGCTCTTCAGGCAGCACTGTGGGGAACACCAAGAAAGGAGTTGCAGTGAGTAGCTGGAAGATGTGAAACTCTTTTAGAGGTACACAGGATCTGGGAAAAAAGTCTATGATGGCCTCAGATTGATAACCCTCTGCCCTTTGCTCAGGGCTTGTTTGACAGGAGTGGGGGAGCTAAATATTAGTGCATTTATGGTTTGCAGAAAAAAAAAAAAAGAATTCTTAGACATAGTAAATATATGTGGCTAATACCATGGAATGACCAGGCTACTTCAGCAGAGTGGTAAGATCCTGATAATACCTTCATTTAAAAGGACTGAGACACTATCTCACGTCTAGAACTGAGGAAAGTATTTATCATTGGTACCATGCTGCCAGATTTAGTAGTGTGAAAATAATGCAAACAGTCATCTGTAATGCAAATGTTGACGTCTGATTAATAGAGAAAATAACACAAGCAATTAATCCACAAGGGAGTAGATCATTATAAATGTAAATTAGATCATCAAAGGGTAAGCCACACAGAAATAAAACTACCCCAAAATATGATTAATTATTGACATTCCAGTAAAAAAAGGCATCTTTAACAATAGAGTCCTTGGAAGACATGTCATGTGGTTCATCAAGATTCTGGACAGGGTTATTTTACAATCCCAAAATTTATTACCTTCATTATAAATATGATGGGGACATTTATTCCACCCAAGACGGCATTCTGTTTTAGTGACAGAACAGAGCCTTAGCACTCAACTGACTCATTTCTGATTTGCACACACCCAATTTTTGCTACAGTATGTAGTTTGCTTGGGTAACTCAGGAGATACCTGCTTGCATTTTTTTTTCAGGGATAAGCATAGCCTTTACATAAATAAGTATATTTGTACCTGCATATGATCTTAATCACGCCAAGAAACAGTGTTAGAGGAAAGGCTGTCATTCTGGTCAGGTCCTAGAGATTTGTCAAAAATTAGTTTCTCTTCTTGCCTCTCAGCAAAGTTTTCAGGTGACCCTGGGCAGATCACTTTATCTCTCTGTGCTTTGTTCTCTTCCTTGGTTTTGAATGCTTCAGTTTAATGATGTATAACATGAAATTATTTTAATGGTCTTCCTTCAAGCAATGCTAGGAATATACTCTTGTAAAGTCCTGGTCACTTTTTAAAAGTTTGATTAAAGATGTTACTTTTTTCTGGCAAAGTAGGGCTTACTGTGCGTCAAGTGCTGTTAAATGCTCAAGTGACTTCTACTTTGAAGATACACAGTATTTTAGCACTGTTTGTAACGTTAAAGGCTATGATTGTAATCTGCATCTTTCCTGAGGTTAAATTTACATTTTCCTATTATTAGAGCCCTACTTAGAAACTTGGCAGCTTTCTCCTCCCTTTCTATTCAAACTAGACTCAGTGTGCTTTACCACAGCAGTTTAAGTACTTTTTACGTGGCATCACGGTGGTGTGCTGAACACCCTGCAGAACTGGCCTTGTGAGATACCTTTCTCCTTTATGCAAGGCCAGTTGGAGTTTAGATACTTAAACTGGCCAGATAGAAACTTTCTAACAGAGTTTTGAGTGTTAGAAAGCAGGCATTCTTTATTGCAGAGCATTGACACGCAGAGGATCCTTCCTCTAATTAATTGAGTGCCCCAAGTGTTGGGTAAGCAGAGATTTTTATCATGCACATTGATTAAATATTCATTAGCTATCCTTGTTTACTTGATGTATATGGATTACTTTATTTTACATAGTCACACCTCTTATCGGAAGTCCTTATGTGGTTCTTGGGAGTTTTCTTGACTTTTGTTTTGTCAGCCTAACCTACTTCTCTTCATTTGATAGGAGTAAAATGTTGTTCTGTTCTACTATCCTTATCAAGTACCCCCTTTCCTTGAGATGAAGTTCCTTACGGGAAATAGTATCTTAATATCTATATTTCATTTTATAGCATAAGGCTTTACAACAGCTGTAACACTGAATCATCACGCAAACTAAAACACACATAGCAAATATTATGGTGACAATTATAAACAGACATTTTAACCAAGTCCAGCTGGGTTAACCATAAAGTAAGTTTGGTCCAGATTTCTTCAGATCCCCAGGAGGTGTCGTCTGAAGCTGTGCGCTGTAAAATCTGAGTTTGTTTCCAAATTTCTTGGATATCCATTGACCCTCTACCACTTTGACAGCAAAACAAGACTTTAGCTTCTTGGTTTTTTTGATTACCTGAGGGGATTTGTCTCTTTTAGTTCTGGAATAATGTATCCATGATTTTACTGAGCACAGTTTCAATGCAGTTAAAGTTGTCAGTAGTACTTGGAAAGGTCCCCTCCAACTGGACTGGAGCAGAGAGGTTCCTCAGTCTTCCAAGTAGACCCAATCTCCTGGTTGGAACTCGTGCGCTGGTGTGTCCAGTCCTGTCAGTCTGGAGATCACCACTGCTTGCAGTAAATCCCACGAAGTTTTACGAAGAGAAATGAGGTAATTATCCAAATTGACCCCTCCTTTTAGGTGTGTGTCTCCTGGAATGTGTGGTACTTGGTAGGGCTGACCATATAGCAGCTCATAGAGGCTTATTTTGCTGGTGTCCCGTGGCTGAATTCTAATTTGAATTACAGCAACAGGTAAGGCTTGGACCCCTGTCATGGAGGTTTCCTGACTTATTTTACCCAATTGCAATTTGTATAATTCATTCAGTCTACTTTGCCCCTAGCTTGGAGCCCATAAAGAGTATGAAGAGCCCAAGCTATTCCTTCCAAGGCTTTCCTAACCTGTTGTACCAGTTCTGTATTGAAGTGGGAACCTCTGGCTGATGACATTCTCAAAGGTACCCCAAATCTAGCTGCTATTTGGCCGACAGTATTTTAGTCACTTCCCTAGCCTGGTTGGTGCAACAAGGGAAGGCTTCTGGCAACCCAGAAAAGGTATCCACCAGAACTAGGAGGTGTTAATACCCCCCTTTTGCGGGTAATTCAGTGAAATTAATCTGCCAGCATTCACCCAGAACATTTCCAGATTTCATGGCTCCTGGCACTACTTTATTAGCTGTGTTAGGGTTTTTCTTTTATGAACTATACATTGTTGGATTCTTGACTATACAACCTGAGCCATTTTAAACCCAATTATAGATTTTTTCAAATGTTTTGAAAGTTTTTCAGTACTCCAATGAGTGGTTTTATGTTCACAATCCACTGTTTCGTGCAAGATCGGTTCTGGGACTGCTCTTTGCCCAGTTGGGGTAACTGCCCAGCCTCGCGGATCAAATTTTGCTTCTAAGGTTTCAATTATTTGACAGTCCCTAGCACTATACTCTGATTTTTCTACTGGGAGAGGTACTTCTGCAGGGGTATTAAAGCTATGTTTTCTAATGTGCCTTTTTCTGCAGCCTCTTTGACAGCCTTATTGGCTAAATAATTACCCAATTCCAGGTTGGTCTTACCTCCTTGGTGTGTGCTGCAGTGCATAAGAGGAGCTGCTGGTGTCTGGATACTTTTGAGTACATCCAAGATTTGCTTTCCATTCTTGGTTAATGTGCCTTGAGATGTCAAAAGGCCTCTTTCTTTCCAGATAGTCCTGTGTGCATGTACCGCTTTACAAGTGCATTTTTAATCAGTTCAAATGTTAACTCATTTTCCTGTACTCAATTCCAAAGCTCAAGTGAGTGCAATTACACACTGGGGGAGGGTGCCCCTGATTCGGTTACCTTGTGATGTGTAGTCACGGCATATCCGGACAGTCATTTTCCATTTTGGACAAAGCTGCTCCCATCAGTAAACAGCTCTCAATCAGGACTTTCCAAGGGTGTATCTCATAAGTCAGGTCTGCTGGAATGCCCTTCTTCTGTAGTTTGTAAGCAGGCATGCTCTGGGGTTCCTTCTCCTTGTTGGACACATAAGAACACAGCAGGGTTAATGATAGAAGTCATTTTGAGTGTCACATTTTCATGCTCCTACAAGACTTCCTGGTACTTTAGCATCTGCCTGGGAGAGTGCCTGTGGCCCCCTTTCTGCTTGAGTACCAACAGCACCATGTGCGGTACAAAAATGACAATGCTTTGTCCCAAAGTCAGGTTTCGAGCTTCCTGGATCAAGAGAACAGTAGCTGCTACTGCCCTCAGACAACTAGACCAGCCTTGGCTGATGTTGAATTGCTTTGAAAAGTAGCCACAGCCCTCCTCTGCTCCCCAAGGAACCGTGACAGCACTCCCCCTGTTATGTTTCTCTTTCATGGGTAAATGGTTCAAACGGGTGTGTGGGGTCTGGGAGCCCCAAAGCATGGCCTGAATAAGGGCTCGATTGAGTTGTAAAAAGGCAGCCCATGAATCATCAGTCCAGACTATAAAGTCCTTCTGAGCTGTCTTCAGGGGCTTCATACATTGGCTTTACTAGCAGCCCACAATTGCTGATCCACAAGGGACACCATCCCAAGAAATGTACAGAATTCTCTTACCGTTCATGGCAGTGGGGGTTGGCAAATTGCTTCTTTTCATTCCTGTCCCAGCCTCATTTATCCTTGGAGAATTTCAAATCCCAAGTAGGTTCCTGTGGTCTGGAATGTCTGTGCTTTCTTTGGATCCTCTATGTCCACTTAGTCCCAGAAAATCCAACAATGCCACAGTCTGATCCCAGCATTGCTGTTTAGTTTCAGTGGCTATCAGAAAGTCATCTGCATACTGTAACAAGACTCCAGTAGGGTTCTGATTTTTCCATTCCTCCAGTTCTTTTGCCCATGGATTTCCTAATCTGGTGGGGCTAGTTTTAAACCCCTGTGGTAGGACCATCCAAGTCGGTTGGCTTCTTCTCTCTCTGTCTGGATTTTCCCATTCAAAAGCAAATAGCTCTTGACTCTCAGTACGCAAAGGGATGCAGAAAAAGGCATCTTTCAAATCTAATACTGTAAAGCATTTTAATTTTTCACTCAAGATTGTTAGTAAGGTATAAGGATTTGCTGCTACTGGGTGTGTATTTTCTACTACCTTTTTTATGGCTCTAAGGTCCTGTATCAGCTGGTAAACCTTTCCTTCAGTTTGCATTCTTAACTGGCAAAATAGAGGTATTAAATTTGGATTCACATTCCTTCAATAGGCCATATTTTATAAATTTTTCCACAAGGGGTTATAACCCCTTACAACTTTCTATTTTAAGAGGGTATTGATTTTGCCTTACTGGTCCTGCTCCAGGTTTCAATTTAATCCTTACAGGCTCTACTCTTTTGGATCTCCCGGGCACCTCTTCAGCCCAGACTACCAGAATCACTGCATCCTCAAGTGATAGTGGCAGATGGATCATGTCCAATTTCAGAGACTGTAATGGAAAAATAGAGGCTTCCACATACTTAGGTTCTGGAATAATAACCTGTATTTTGCCATTTTCAAATTTGATTTCAGCATTTCGTTTTTCTAATAAATCTCTCCCAAGGAGAGGCTTTGGCGAATTGGGTAGATGTAAAAACTGGTGAGTCATCCACTGTTTTCCTAATTTAAAATGAATGGCCTTGAAAAATGGTTGAGTTTTGTGATTCCCTCCTGCACCAACAATTGTTAGAGAATCATTACTCAAGTTTCCTCTTACTGTATTTAGCACAAATGAACTAGATCCCATATCTACTAAAAATTCTCCCTCCTCATTTACCTGCTTGTTCCCCAGCTTAGCTGTAACCAGAGGTTCTGCTGGGGATGAATCTTCCAGTCCCCCTCAGTCATCCTTGGTGACAGCCACAGGAGGGGAGCTCGTATGCTGCAACTGTGAACAATCCCTTTTCCAGTGCCCATCTTTCTTAAAGTATGCACGTTGATTGATGCCAGGTCTCCTGGGGGAGTTTGAGGTAGGCTGTCCACATCCTTGTCCCCTTCCTTTCCCTAGGGGCACCATTCCTCTGGAAATTCCTTCATTAACTCCAACTACTTTTTGTTTGGTTATTTCTTGCTGGTTTTCTCTATTCTGATAAACTCCCCAAGCAACATCTAACAGCTTCCCTAAATCATACTGGTCTTGTCTCTCAGCCTGTTGTAATTTCCTTCTAATATCATTTGAGGATTGCCCCACAAATATGGGGGCTAATAGAGTTTTTCCTTCCTCTGTTTCAGGATTGATATTAGTATATTTTTGAGCTGTTTCTTTCAGGCGATTTAAAAAATCAGTAGGTGATTCCTCACCATCCTGCTTAATTTCAAATAATTTTGACATATTGGTAGCCTTTGGTATGGCATTTCTAATTCCATATAGTATGCATTGTTGATATCTATTTAATCTCTCTCTAAACATGGGCACATTAGGGTCCCACTTGGGATCCACAGTAGGAAAATTAATGTCCATTGTACCTGACAAGTTACCTGTCAAAATTTGTTCTTCCACAAACCTCTTACTGGTTTTAACAACCATCTCTCTTTCTGTACTGTCAAACAACATTTCTAGCATAGTATCTATATCCTTCCAGTCTGGATCCTGAATTTTTATCATCATTTCAAATGCTTTTGCCATTTTGTCTGGGTCATCTTGGTAGATGCCAGCCATCAACTTCCAATTATTAAGGTCTGTTATTGAAAATGGAGCTTCTACTGTGATTAGACCATCTGTACCGACTGCCTGACAGAAGGCAGCTGCTCTCATATCTCTGTGTTTAGCTGTAGTTCTCTCTGCAGTCAAACTAAAACCCTCTGCTCCTTGATACATCCTCTCTATCTCTTCTGTCTTCTCGTCTCCCCGATACACCCTCCCTGTCCTCTCTATCTTCTCTTCTAGATGTGCTGAATCCACCTCTTTATGCACTAGTGCCCTCGTAATACTAGTCTCAGCAGCCTGATTTTCTGTTCCCCCATCCAACCTGCAGTTAGGACTGACCATAACATGTAAATCATCCTCCATCCTGGAGAGATGTTTAGAACAAGTTTGTCCTATTCTGCACATAGAACAACCATGTTTTAACCATTTTCCTTGATTCTCCTTTGCAAGAGACACCACTAAAGGGTCTGAGGGGGCTGGATTCAAGCCACAATCTTTCTGCCATTCTGGATGATTCCGTAAAGTGAAAAACATATCAGCATACATAACCTCATCCCACTTCTGTTCCTGTTTTAAAAACAACATTAACTTTAACAGTGTATTGTAATTCAGGGTTCCATTTTGTGGCCACTTTTCTCCAGAGTCTAGTTTGTACAGAGGCCACCGCTGATTACAACACTTAATCAAATTCTCCCTGGTTGCTGTTCCCCCAGGGGGGCCTCCAATCTTTCTCCAGTGTTGCAAAATGCAACCAAGTGGGGATTTTTTTAGAATGCCCCTTTTAGATTGTCCACTACCCATCTCTGAATACTAGACCCAAATGCTGCAAAACAAATACAAATGCAAATACAGAACAATTATGGATCGATAAAACCAAGTCAAATAACAAATTCTGAAATATCAGATAACCCACTTAAAGCGCTGGAAGAGCCACACGTCTTATATGGGCAGGATTCCCGAAAGAATGCCTTATTATCAAATAGGATCTTACCCGTGTCCCAGACTGGTCCGGGGATCTGTGGTTCTTCTCCGGGAAAGTCCCGGTGCCGGCGTGAAGATCCAGAGATCCCTTGGATCCAGGGGAGATCAGGCAGAGTGTTGCCACGGGGAGTTGCCAAAAATGGTACTGAAATTGGCCGGACAGAAACTTTCTAACACAGTTTTGAGTATTAGAAAGCTGGCATTCCTTAGGGCAGCGCTGGTCACTCGCAGGCTCGAGCGTGCCGAGCCTCGCGTAAGCCGAGTTTTTATTGTACAGGCTGATTACACATTCATCAGCTCTCCCCGCTTACTCTGTGTGTAGGGATTACTTTATTTTACACAGTCACACCCCTTATCAGACGTCCTTGTTTCGTTCTTTGGGGTCTGTCTGCAACGTCCGGTGTCCTTTTTAGGGGGCTGTCCCTTGACCCCCACTTTTGAGTAACTGCAATATCATTGTTTTGCATAACTTCTACTGTGTCAGCCTTGCAGGGCTGAGCTGCCATCCTGCTTGTGTTTTGCATGACTTTTGTTTTGTTGGCTTTATCTACTTCTCCAAGGCTACATTGTTCCCTTTATTTGATAAGAGTAAACGGTTGTTCTGTTCTGCTGTCCTTATCATTTTGATATCTGTTGCTGGAATGAGTGCCTGAAAGAGTGTCAGAAGGAAGAAAAATGTGAGAAGTATCTCTGGTACTGGCAAGCAGGCCTGTGATCACGCAGGGAAGTACTTGTAGCAAGGATCCAGAAAGGGCTGAATATAAACTTTTGTGTACTGGACAGATTGACAAGAATGTTGAAGCTGAAATAGAATCGGAACAACTTTGTCTTGCTGTTTGGTTTCTTTTTTTTTATTTGAGGTAACAAGATTTTCTAAGTATTATATTGTGAATAAATATTATCCAGAATATGCCATCTCTTTCCTCACTTTCTCTTCTCATAGGGAACAGAACCCCAGTCTAGGTTAGCCTCTGGGTTAGAAAGTGGCTCAGAACAAATTTTGCATACAGCGCTCCTTAGGCTGCTTCATCTGTCCACATCTTTGTCTAACCTGTATATTCCACCTAGCAGAGCGTCACAAGTCCTCGTTATGTCAGAAAATCACATTGTCACCCCTCTTGAGCTTCAGTTTTTCTTTTGCTTTGGTACCTTACCTGTTAATTCAGTTTAGCTACAGGTTTTTTTTTTCTGCTTTGAAGGACAGGAGGTTGAAATCTCTGTAAAAGATGGGCATCCTTGGAGGCTCTTGGCTATTAACCAGCACTGAGTTTTGACTGATTCCATACAGGAGTTGGTATCTCAACCATGGTTTGAAATTGTTATCCAAAAAGTTTTCCTTCACTATGAGCCACAGTCAGTAGTTTTTATTGCAACTGAATATTATTTTCAGCCATGGCAGACTTAGCTTTTGCAAATAGCACTAGAGTGCTGACGCTTGTGATGCAAATTTCTGTAGCTGAGAAGACCACCTGGTGGTAAATGTTTCTGCTTCTTCCCTCAGTCGAATGGCTTTGAGGCATTTCTTACAGGAACTTAGCTGGAATATTGTATTAGGTACCTTTGTGCTTTTGAGGCTCCAACAGCTATATTTAAATGCTGTAGAACATACACAGAAAACCCAGGAAATGAGAAACAAATACTTGCCAGGAAAAAGTACTTTTGCATTTTTATACTGTCATTGTATCTTAAACCCCAACCCCTCTGGTCTGATTCCCGTGTACAGCTCTCCTATACAGGAAAAAACTTGGCTTTGACTACCCTTTCATTTTGTGCTCCTGAGCCTCTGGTGGTACCAGCAAGTCACTTCTGTAAGCATCCAAGTTTAAATAGCAGCCTTTTTAGCCCATAGTGGAAAATGTCCCACCTGATTCTCTTCAGCCTGAGGAAGGATGAGTGCAGTGCCTTGCCCTGAGGATCTGGGAGTGTAAACGGTAGAAAATGTATTTTCCTGAGTTCCCTTAGGGCTGTACAGAGAACCCTGGAGGGAGAAAGGCAGCTGAGAAGAAATGAATGTGGGTAAATTGTATTAAAAGCTAGCAGATAGGGAGACATATGAATGCAAGATACACAGGGCTGCTAAGTGAGGGAGACTGTGAACCCAATTTATGCCAGTGGGATGAGGAATGAAACAAGAAAGGTGGCACTCAATAGAGTCCCTTGGCTCCTCATAAATTTTGAATTGTCTGCCTTTCCTTTTCTTAGTATCCTGTAAAATGCAATGCTGGGATCATTAGAAGATGTGCTGGTGAAGGTCATAGGAATTGAGAGAAGAAATTTTCTTATTCTGGACTTCATTTCTCTGATTGCCGGTGATTTGTTAGTCAATTATCTGGGGGTTGGATATATCTGTAGTTTGTTAAAGAGTTATGCTCCAGTAGATTATGTTGTTCAACTTATCTTGCCTGCATCTTTAGAACCACAGTTGGCATGACAATATTTTGGGCTCATTCCAGTGAAGAAAAGGATTTTAATTTTTCAGCACCCTCTGTGCAGAATGGCACTTAGGCTTTGTATATTTCTGTATTTTTAGTGGGAATGCAAAGAAGTTGCTGTTTAAAACAAACATGCAGAGGCCTGCTAATTCCTGGAAATCATTTTAATTAAGGGGAAGAGGAGAAAAGGAAGGAGAGGCAGCCCTTTGAGTATTTCTACTATGGATTAGTTGGTTTAAATCTGGAGGGCCAGTGTGATATTTCTCATGATCCTCCTCAGGTTCCTTGTCCTCTCTGGTGCTATGCAATGCTGCCTCGGTCTGCGGATTTCACCAGGGTTGTCGTTTCATCAAGCCGTGGTCACCTGGGGGCTGGGACTTTGTGTGTGGTGCGAAACGATCGAGTGCTCCCAGAGAGCAAACACGCGGTGCTAATGAGCAGTTACCAGCGAGGTGTGGGCAGCTGTTTTGCAGAGCAAGAAGCATGAATTGGTCTTTTAAACTTTGTCAGTCCCTTCTCACTTCATCCTCAGGTGACTTGCAGCCCTCTAAAAAATGAGGTCTAAGTATATTTGCCATTGATTTCTCAAGTCACTTGGGAGGCTTGCAGCAGCTCTACACATTGTGTGCTGTGATCTGTCCTTGTGGGAGGGTGGTAGGAGCATCAGCATCACATGTGGATTTGTTCTGCTTGTAAATACGTTAAGGCTGTGTCTAGTGATCTGGTTATAAATTCTCTGGAGGTCAGCAGAGGATTTTGTTAAATGTCTTGGCCTTTCCATGGGGACCTTCACATTTGAACATTTTTTTGATCAATCCTATATGATCCCTAAGAGTGGCCATTCTTTTTTCTGGCAATATGAATTCCATCCAGAAAGTCTCAGCTTTTCATCATTGTCCCTGTCCTTCACATGAGGTAGCTGTTTTTCAAGAGGGTGTTTTTAAACTGTGTCTGTCTCCATAAACTTCCCTGGCACAGTTGTCTTTATAAGGTGGGAGAAATGCATATTTAAAGGCATTAATTAAAATAATTCCCAAACAAATTCATTAACTTCAGTGAAGTGTCCTTAGGCAAGCACCTGAAGTGTCTGAAGTTCAAGAAAGACACGTAGGCCAGCCTTCTTCCTCCTGTTTTTTGTGTACGTGTTGAAGTGCTGTATGTGCATGAATACTCAGCTCTCGGTGAAGTGGGGTTCTCACCCTGTGACCTGCAATGCACATATTAGTAGCAGTCACATGCTAATATTGGTGGGAGAGGTGGGGAATAATTTACTGATTTCTAAACCAGTTAAACTCATTAATGGAAGGGCTGGTGTTTCAAAGCTGTGTTTGTCAACCCTCTGAGTTTCATTCCTCTGCCATCACAGCTTTTTGAAAACAAAAGCCATGTACTGTCTAGGGAGTTTCCTGTTGAACTTTTAATAACTTTCTCATCAGGTGCTGTGCTATTCAGCAGGTAATTGGTCTGTGTGCAACCCAAACTGTTTCAATAGGAGTATGTACATGACCACCAGTTTGTACTAATTAAATAATTGCTTCCATTAAGCTGAATGTAATTAATGCAAATTAGATAATAGAGAAAGGTAAGTGGGCAATTTAACTGCTGTGGGTTTGTTGCAGAATTTTCAATGATTTACTTTGGCAATGAAGAAAGCACCGGAAAATATTGCTAAAGAACAGCTCAAATGAAAAGGGATCATCTTGCAGTGTGCATGGCTGCGTGTTAGACTTGTGCTGAAAGCTTTTTATGCTTCTCTAAGGTTGTATGACAGGCTGTAGTTAGAGCTGGGAGGGAGGAGGCTTTTTTTTTTTTCTTTTTTTTTCCTCTCTCCCTCAAGGAGCTTTTAAGGCTTAGAAAACTTGAATATACTGACAAGGTTGTCGTTGTCTGAAGTGGCCCAGCAGTGTCCACAGCCCAAAGGGCAGTGATCTGGTGCTTGGAGATGAGGTAGGTCCAAGATCAGGCTGGGATGTTGCAGTTCAGGGAGGTAGAGGGCCAGGCACAAGTTTGTGTGAACAAGGCAACGCGCAAGGGCTTGAGATTCATTGCAGCTCCATAGCAAATGAGTTATTCTTGAGATGAATATCTCACTTACCAGGACTTTGCTTGTTCTTGGCAGGGGTTTTTTTTTCCCCTATTTTTTTTTCCTTAAACACCTGAAATTCCAGCCTGAAACTGGAAAAACTTTTATGAAAACCAGGCAATTAACAAAACCTTCTTTATTTGAATTTACCTCAGTGTTTATGAGTGTTGTTTGTCTTCACAGGAAAGAATGTGTTCATCTCTGGTGTGGTACTGTAACAGCAGTGAAAAATCTGTATTCAACCGTAGGTTGAAATTTTCTGTGTTTTAAATGCTTCTGTCTAGTCCCACAGCAAAGAAAGCCCTCCTGAAGCAGGCATAACTGGGACAGGATGAAGTCTTGATGACCAATCTTGCTGAGCAGAGCCCAGCCAGAAAGGTGTCCCCAGCACAAGCAGAAAGCATCTCTTCCATTTCAGTGCCTTGTATCTGAGGAATTCCCTGAAAACTCCTCTTGCCAGAAGCAGTGCTGGATATTGTGGGGCTGACAATCAGTGAATTTCTGGTAATTTTGTCCTTCCACTGCTGCTTTTAGGGGTGAACACAATAACTCGGTTATCAGTGGAAGCTAGAGTTGAGGGCATGTGTGATCCTACTCTAATTTCCACCTTGTTCTCACCTGTATAACGGTGCCTGCTCTCAGAGGTCTGAAGTCATATGCTGGAGTACAGAATTTACCTTCCTGGTCCTGTTATTTTAAATGTCTTCTAAGAATCAGATAAGATCAAAGCCCCTCAAGTGTGCTTTAGATAAATGGTTTGCTCTTTGTAAGCAAAGGCAAAAGATTGAATTGCCTTGACATTTTATAATCTTTCTGATTTCACATGTTGAAGTTGAAATGTATTGCAAAAGGCCCTTGTCATTTTTCTGAAGTCTGCCAGCTCTCTGAGGATGGGAGTAATATCCTCAGTTCCTTGCCGTCTCATTTCTGTATCTGGTCCTGCAACCTTCAGAAGCCTGATGTAAGGTTTTGTTTTCCTCAGGAGTGTACTGGCTTCTGGTCAGTTTAAGCAAACTTGTTACTAAATTATGTCTGATGAGGAAATATGAGAAGATCAAGTATGGATTTATTCTCTGGAACACCTCAGCTACATGAATTGCTTGAGGGTGAAGTTGGGTGACTTCTCGTCAATCAGTACTGTCCTATTCTCCATGGTACTGATCTCTGAGCTGCTGGAATTTATTATTTGGGGAATGAGCTTTCCCAGCCTTGGCTTTAATCTTATTTACTTGTGAACAATCTGTATACAGCATTGACAGAAAAAATTTCTGTGCCAAGCTAATATGCAGTGCAACAGATAACATATTTAGATGTCTGTGTTGGATTTGGGAGGCTGTGAAGCTCATCATTCCTGCCTTTTCTTATCAAATAGTAGACTGCAGCATTCTGCTACCATGCAACCTGTCAGAAGAGGAGGTATTTCTGTCAACGGAAAGAAAGAAAATTCAGTCCTTTTCTCTTTCTGCTCTGGTGCTTCAGGAGATGCAGAGCAGAGAAATGTGATCCCTGAGGATCTCTGCAAATAGTGAGATGAGGATATATAGAGAAGGCAAAAACCAGCTCCAGGATGCCATACATTGAGGAATTCCAGATTGAATTGACTTTTGATACCCAGGCTTTAAACCGCCTTTTGGTAGTAGGCATTATAGATAATGCTGTCTTAAGGCAGCAGACAGCACCATCAGGGCTCTTCCATGGACACAGCAGGGGTGGGGTGGTGTGTTGTCAACGAGCCATCAAATTCCTATACCAAAACTACTCTTTTGATAGTCACTTTTTCCACATGAATGTCAGAATTAGTGATTCTTTATTGGTGGTAAAACATTCTGTCAATCATTTCTGCCTTGAAATGAAAACAATCCTATTAATAATGCTGAAAGGAAATATTTCACAAAGGACTGGAAAATGTACTGATTTTGAGCCCTGGTGAAAAATAAAGTCTTCAGCATGCCAGTAGTTTTAAAAAATTTTTTTTTCTGACAAGCCTTCTTTTGGTAAAGAGTCACACATCAGGGGAGATGAGGAGGTAATGAGTGTCTGGCTGTTGTGTCAGATGTGTCTGTGTGTGTGATGTGATCCTTGCTGCTTAAAAACACTCTGAGGTGAGAGCTACCTGCAAAGGTCATGCTTGTTAGAGCTTCTCTCCAGCTGCAGGGGCAAGCGCTGTGGCTCACAGGGCTGGTGTTCAGGTATGTTCTAATCTGCATTTGGAGAGTTCTCCACTCCTTTCAGTTTCCTGGCTGTCCTCATCAGTGGACACAGACCTGCTCTAAATCCGAAATTTCAGCCAAGGCTGAACCTTGTGTACCAGGCCAGGGAGGTCTTGAGCTAGAGCTGTCTTCCCTCCCAGGACACAGAGTGCCCCGTTATTTGCACTTAGAGTGTGATGAAAATACCATTTATTTAATCTAATCTGTTTAACCTTGGCCATACTGCCATTGCCCTTCAGATTTTTGGTTTGCATTTGTGATACTTTTTTTCTTCCCCCTGGAAACTGAGCTCCCTACATCAGTTGGAATGGCTGTAGAAGAGCAAGGATTTTTAAAGTAATTATTTATGATTCTAAGATGATTGGATATGTTTCAGTGTCAGCACTGGGTATGCATTTTTAAGAACACTATTGAAACTTTCATACAAAAAAATACACTATGTATGTTCCTAGGATATTATTTTATTTGATTAAAGAAAGTATTGAATGCAGTGCTATTGAATAAAAAGTCTCATTAAATCTTTCAAATCATTTAGAGCACTTTCCTCCTTCCAGGAGAGGCAGAATTTGAACAAACACCAAACAAAGAAGGGGACGGAAATATTTTTTTGACCTTACATCCCTTTTGCTTTAACTGGGACTTGTTAGGCTGAATACATAATCACAAGCTCAGAAGCTTAAATTTTTGTTGAAGGGAGCTTCTGTAGCAGGAGTTTGAAAAGTCACCAAAAAAAAGTGTGATTGATGTCAAGTAAGCCTGAAATTGCACTGGCCTTGAGCTTGTTCTCTGCAATAATGTGAGTTAACTTCAGTGAACAATCAACAGTCATGGGCTAGCAGAGCTTCTGGATTATGACAACAGAGAGACCTCGAGTTTTTTATCCTTTGAGAGTTAAATGAAAAAGTTAAAAGAAGAACTTTGTGGTCAATATTTTGACGGGGTCAGTATGGTTTTAGAAATTTTCAACAAAATGGATGCTGACATTCCTTAATATCTAGTTTTCTGGTAGATGTGAAAAAATAAGTTTATAAAACAAAAAGGTTGAAAATGGAAGGGAAGGGAAAAGGGAAGAAAACTATTTTAGATTTTAATAATGATTTAGATTCTACTAATTTTATTTATCTTAATTTTATAAT
>VYZT01013186.1:35861-96740 GCA_013400735.1 Pomatostomus ruficeps | reverse complement strand
TGAAAATGCCCTTTACTTAGAAAAGAAGAAAAATAAAAGTGCTGACTTCAACACTGATCAAGTCACAATCACACAGACAGATCAGAAAGGCAAAAAAGGAAAATAACGGTTCATTTATTCAGTGTAATTCTTTAACACTGTGCCAATAACCAATGAACTAATCACATACACATGGCTTCCCTCAAAGACAGTATTCACAGATGTCAATCTTCATAAAAAGGGACTACTGTACTGCTGCCATCAATGTTTAGAAAGTAGTTATTAACTGGGAATTAAAAGTGCAAATTAGTAACATCACTGCATATATTTCAGGTTGTGATATGCTTTTAGGAAGAATGCTATTGTTTGAAGGTAATGTTTTCCATACATAATAAAGACACCAATTAAATGTCTAGCCGTGTGCCTCATACATTTACCTCTCTTCAGTACTGAAGGGAGTCCACCAGCTATTTAACCTTTGAAAGACATCCTGTGCTCACAGCGGAAGCTGAAACCCAACTGTCTACCCCACTTCCAATTCTGCGGCTCGATGGAACTGAGAGTTGTTTCATATAGAAGTGCAAAGGGCAGCTACCCACTCCCCACTCCCTTGTATCAGGAGGGCAGTGGGCTGGTCTTCAATCCCTGCTCGGAATTTGCAGTAGAGAGGGTTCATCTTGGGTCTTCCACAATCTGATGACTACTCTCACTATGCTCCTTGGGAGTAGGACTCTTAGCTGTCATTGGATTGGCTTGGCTTAGATAGCCTAGTGGGTGACTGAAAACCAGGCATAGAGAGACAGCCCTCTCAGAATTTGTGTTCCTTTCCTTAACATTATGTATTTGATGCTAATTGCTCCTTACTTTACTTAAGGTAAAATCAGATGGCTTATTTTAGACTAATACCCTAATGGCACTACCAGCTTTGCAAGGGAAACCATCAGGAGGAGCAGAAATGGTGATTCACGTGGGGAAAGTGACCTCTCTCAGTGACACAACCACATCAGGAAGTGGACACGTATCTAAGCAAGACTCATGCTAATGCTGAATCTGAGAGTCAAGGGCCCAGTTTCGATAAAACACCTAATTTCCAATACCTTTAGGTACCCAGCTAAAGCAAGTTGCTGGACCTTCTTGAGATTCTGTGGCCTCCCATTAGGTGTTCAAGCATTCAGAAGGGGATCCTGGTAGTAGTGAGCTGGAAGCTCCTTTGGAGTATGCAATGACCAACTCTGACAGGCAGTTGAGCAAATTCATGGTGGTTTTTTAAGATGCAAAGGGAAACAGACACATCAGACTTCTGAGTCAAGAGATACAGGTATGTCCTCATTTTGTATCATCCCCAGGAGAGTGGTGCTCTCCCTCCTGACAACAAGTTACCCACAGAGATGAGCTGGCCAATTAGTTAAAATAACATGCCCAAAATTGGCAAAGGGTTTATCTGTCCAAAAATCCCTTCTGCAAGGTAGGTAGAAGGAACAGACAAGCTCCACAAACTGAACTCAGCTAAAGCTTTGCTGATGAGTGAATAGGGAAGAGTAGCAGCCATGTTTCTCTCAGGGACACACAAACTCTTTACTGTGAGGGTGGTGAGGCACTTGAACACATTGCCCAGAGAAACTGTGGATGCACCTTCCCTGGTGGTATTCAAGGCCAGGTTGGATGAGCAAGATGATCTAGTGGAAGGTGTCCGTATCCATGACAAGGTGGTGGACTCCATGATTGCTCATCATTTCCAACCCAAACCATTCTATGATTCCATGATTATAGGAGAGGCAGCAAGAGCAAAAGCTTATGTGTGCTGTTGAGAACAGCAGGGTAGAGCTCTGAATACTAAGAGGAGCAGGTTGATCTAGATGGACCAGTAGTAAATAAGAAACATCCAAGTGACAACAAAATGAATTAACTTGATTTTTCTGAGGAAAAGATGCAGCCTAAGCATTCTGAAGGAGAAATGAAATATCAGCAACCTTTATCATCTTTATTCTGCCTTTATCATCATGTCTGCTCCAACTCCCTTGGATTACAGTTGATAAATTGCTTCAGAGAAACAAAAAAGCAATGAGGCAGTTTTCCTTTAATCTCCTTGGGACTCAATAACAAGGATTCAATTAAAATGTAAAGCTAAAAATGTAAGCAATTTTGATCAAGTCATGTAACACAGGAATTGTGCGGGGTAGAGACACAATGTTTTTCCAGAAGAGAAAACTCACCTGTGCCCAGGAACTTGCCATTCTACATGGGTTCAGTCATGCATGGGGACAAAACCACAAGAATTAGATCTTAGTAAAAATTAACTGCCTCAGCAATGTCAATCCAGAATGTAGATGCTGTACCATTATTTCTGGTTAAATAGTAACCTTTAGAGAGCTGTTAGCTTTGTAGGGGTAATTAAAGGCAGGGAGTGCTTCAAGCCGCATTCATTAGGGTTTCAGAGCTGCAGTCTCATATTCAGTCCATTAACATCACAGGTTTCACTACAGCTGCCTTTAGTTAAGGTGAAAGTCAGACTAAATTTTATTGTGCCACTGAGCATGTCTGTAAGAGTCCAGGAAACTTCAAGGAGAGTTACAGCTTCTTAATTTGTCACTGAGGCAGTATTTCTGTCTGGATGTCAGCAAGTCCTGTCAAGCTGCCTGAACTGGACTGCAGGATCTAGCAAACTGCAGGTCATTGCAGAATCCATCAAAGGGCTTCAGTATCTTCACCCACACCGTACAAGACCTTTTCTCATCCCTAAGCCAGGGACATTATCTTTTCTTTTCTGATTTTATCCTGACTGAGTTCACGGCAGTACTCCAGGACTTAGGAAGCTACACAGTATATCATGTGAGCCATAAGAAGAATCCTGCTCTAGTCACCAGTACTGGTTAGATCTTGGCCATCCTGATGGCGTCCTGAAAGTCCCACAATTAAGACATTCCTTAAACGCAAGACTCATTTTAGAAAAAGTTCAGAGACAAGGAAAACATGGCACATTTAATGCCCAGAGGAAGTGGTACAAGATACTGGTAATGGCTTTTTGGAATAACATTTTTTTTTCACTAGGACATAGTGATAGGACAAGGGATAATGGCTCTTTCGAACTGAAAGAGCACAAGTTTAGATTAGATATTAGAAAAAAATTCTTTACTGTGAGGATGGTGAGGTACTTCAACATATTGCCCAGAAAGTCTGGGGTTTCGCCATCCCTAGAAGTGTTCAGGGCCAGGTTGGATGGGCTTTGCGCAATCTGATCTAGTGGAAGGTGTCCCTGTCCATGGCAGTGGGGGTGAAACTAGATAACATTTAAGGTCCCTTCTAACCCAAACCATTCCATGATTCTACAATTCTTTAAGACATTTGGAAAGGAATTAAGTTTTAACATGTCTCAGATATTAGAAAACAGAAATATCCTTTAATCCTTTAATTCAGTAAGTGGTTACTTCTTTAAAATGGCTAAGTAGTGTTTCCCTTTCTGACAGTCCTGGTTAGCAATGCTGACTTGTGAGCTATTTCCCATTAGAAAAAACAGTGGAGCCAGCAGTGCCATCTCTAAAGCGCTATTGTTTATTTACAGAGTGTTCATTCCCCAAAGCACAGATGGGAGTAAAAAACATTATGCAATCTTTCCTCACAGCTCTAAATCTCTCCTCACTTCCCTCTTACCCCAAAGTCTCTTTCCCTCCCCTAATGGCTTTTCCCTGGCAATTATCAATGCTCCTACAGCTATGTTTGCAACCCTCCTGGTGTAGTCTTGCCCCACTGCTGCCTCTGACATGAAATCAAACAGAAATCCACTGCAATCAAATGCAATCAATGCCTTTGTTTCGTTTAGCTCCATGTAAAACCTCTTTGGCCATTGCTGTGCTCTTCTTCCAGTCTTGTCCTGTCCTGTGGATTTGGGCAGCATTCCTGTAACTTCAGTTACCTGTTTATATCTGTAAAATTAATGGTCTCTTTACACTTACCATATATGAGTAACAGCCAGCAATTATACCCACCAGTATTCACATTACACTGGTCAAAAGCCACAAAAGAGCAGAACAAATGATGGCACTGGATCACTGATATGTATACTAGCATGAAGCAAAAGAACATCACTCTTTGACTCACATGAACTTCTCCTACCAGCTGAGACAGAAAATGGTTGTATATTTATGATCTGGGGAGGAAAAGAGACACCACCAGAAGAACCTCAAAAGCCTCTAAGTCAACAAGATTTGAAAAACACAGCCCCTCCCACTTCACTATTCCAGCTTCGTCCTTCTCCTCGCTCACTCCTCCAAAAGGACTTCTCTCTGAAGAATAAGATCCTTGCTCAGTAAGGGAGGAATGTATTTGCACAGTGTTATCCAATATTTACTGACACTGCAATGGTCAGGCTTGCTCAGCGTTTGGTATATAGCAGGAAGAACACTAAAAACCTCAACTGCGAGTTCCACGTGCTTTCTGCACAGAGATAAGTCCATCAGCCTTGTTTATTGGATCTCAGAGAAGAGGTGTCTTCTTTACTGGGGTACCAGCTTTTGCCTTATATAATTTCTTGTTGCTGAGAAGAGGAACTGATGTAGGGAAGCAAATTAAAATGGTAGCTAAGGTCCCTGATTCTCCACATACTTCTCATCCAGCCAAGGAAAGGTCCTTCCAAGGAGTCTGGCTCCTTGTGTGTGTGCTGCCATATCAGTGTTCAGTGAATTGCAAGACTAAAAGTAACAAAACTCAGGCTTTGTTTAATTTTCTTTGCACTTACTAACTTCTAGTCTGGGTTCTATGAGGGAAACTTGCTCCACAAGTGAGAAGACGGTAAAAACTACCATGTAAGTTAACATTAAGAAAATGCACATACTCCCAGTACTTAGATCAGACAAGCAGGCATCATGAGTAAGTGTTTTCATCTGAACAGGAATGGCTCTTTCTTGAAATACTAATAAAGGTTAATGTCTCCACTTACAACCTGAAGGTGATGAAATTCTGCTCACATAAAAGTCCTTGAGTGTTTTAACTTAATTCAGCCTGGACTTCCCTTAGACATAGGAAGTCCATGGGAATCATTGCTTAAAAAAGCAACAAACAAAAGAGATGAGTCAGATGCTTTGCCAGCATCTTTGCCTGCACCAGGCTGCCATTGGACAGCCGTGAAAAAGTTGTGAGAGAGCAGCCAGAATCCTACAGTGAGTTACAAGGTTGGACAGAAAACGGCTCTGACAGGCATGGCACGAGCTGACCTTCTAAAGTGATCACAGCCTTTGCCTTACACAAAGGCATGATGTTTCAGAAAACCTGAAGCAAGACCCTCTCAGAGTAACACTGAAATCCACATGTCAAAATTATTTTCACACTCAGGAGATGAAAAGCCAAGCTGGCTTGTCACTATGGAAGGATGCTGACTGCCGCTGCACGCCGCTCTGTGCTCTTTCCAGTCTGGCTGAATTGTGCCCCAAGCCCAGCTGACTGGTAGGTATTTTGGCTGCCCAAAACTGCAGNTTTTGGCTGCCCAAGACTGCAGAAGGAACACACGCGAGGCAGGGATCAGCTGATGCGCTTGGCTTTTGTTGCGTACTAACCACAGAAAACTCTCACTGCTGTGCCAGAGGAACAGGATGGAGGAGCCACTTTGGACTTAAGGCCAGCCTGTGCTAGAGATGAAATAAAATGTGGTTACAGTAAAGGCCTACATTTGGTTTTATTTATTTTCACTTTCAAAGTTCATATACAAAATTGACAGGTTGAGCGTTGAGCCTTCAGGGACATTTCCACCAGCTGTACCCCCACTGTTGACTTTTTTTGGTTCTGCCCTCTGCCAGAACAGGACAAAAGGCTTCAGAACAACAAAATAAACTTTGAAATTGCTTGGCCATTTTAGGGAGCTTGAAATTACAAATGCCTGTGGGTACAGACTTTGGAGAGAAAGTATGTGCTAGCAGGCACTAATTTGTCTAAATACAGTACAATTAATCATCAGATTGGACAAAATCTCTGTGATGATTCATCAGCTATTTTTTTCAGGTTAGTTTCTAAAAAAAGCCAAGAAATTTTCATTGTTTTAGGTAATTTTCTTTGTAAATTGTAGGAGACTGAACAATACCCTGAATTAATAATGAAAAAATAATAGAAACCAAGCACAATCAACTAATAATGAAATCTATACAGAGATTTATAAGGCAATATGCCTATAATTTAAGTACGGTAAGAGATTTAATTTGAAATGATCTGCAACATGAATAATTTCGTTACTACTATAAATGTCCTTAATGTTGTCACCATATATTTTAGGTAGGAAACCTAAAATTCAGTGTGGAGGCCAGAAGATACAGGCTCCAAGGTACAATAATGAAAGATTCACTATCCACACAAGCGCCCTAAGCCCACACTGGGAAATCTCCATGATCCCACGGGATGGAAATCTGTAGGAAACTGCCAAAGATCAGGAAAAGAGAGATTTGAATGAGCACATATGAGTGTGAGCTGTAGCTCTCCTTGTGCTTTGGCATAGTCCAACCCCTGCCACAGCAGGAAGGTCCAGACCACAGCCTAAACCAAAGCTTTTGGATCCATCTCCTAGCTACCAAATTATTAACACCCACCACTATTTTTAGCAGGTTTTTCCAGGAAAAAGGCAATTATACTGTGTCCTCTCTCACCTGCTAGCTCATTTCAACAAATTTATCAGAAAGGCAAAGGTCTCAAAGATGTTTGTTCCCACACCCTTTTATAAAAATTACTGTTGAGATAAAGAGAAAACATAAAGGGATTCATGTCTTCACTGCTCTGGGGAGGGGAACATAGACGTCACTCTGACAATTATTCTGACAGCTGCCCCAAAACACAGTTTGCAGCTGCACACAACAAGCGCTGCTTCCCACCTAGTACCTACTCTAGTACCCACTAAGCCCTTGGTAGCCCAGCCCTAGCAAAGCCTTAGAGCTTTCCTGGGCTGCAAGACTAAGCAGAAGGCAGAGAAAAGGAGGAAAAGAAGGTGACTGTAGAGGAAACCAAATGGAAAAACAGAATGGTTTTGGGGCAGGATCAAAAAGGCACAGATAGGAAATCAGAAGGGACAGCAAGCAGAGCACTGAAAGCTGTACTCGCTGCTCCCTAAGGAAGAGATGAGGGAAGGGGAGGAGCACAAGCCGCTGTGGGTGGCTATGGTGAAGCACAGGTGGATATGAAAAAAGGATGAAGGGGATGTGGAAAGGAACATAAGGTTTCACAGATATGAAATGTTAGGGGACAGTGGACAGAAACCTGGAAGAATCCTGGATTTATTGGTTCTGCTAGTCAGGAATCAGCCTAAAGAATAAATACCCATTCTTCCTCTCCAGGGGGAAGTTGATGGAGAAAGACCAGCTCAGTACCTATTGTTATTGGTCCTTATGCAGCAATGTGAAAATGCAGAGGGTTGGAATCAGGTCCCCAGTGGATCTCTGCTATCCACATCCTAGGATTAAGGGAGGAGGCAAGCAGACCCATGTTGCTCTGGGCTTGTCATGAGCTGCTTTTCCCTACTGTATTCTCAGGACTAGATTCTCTGGTTGAACCAGAGAACTGTCAAGTCATAGCATAATTCAGGGATTAATTCCTCCTTGTACTTTAGAATTTGACAACCCAAAATTTCCCAGTGTCCTTTTCAGCACTGGCATTTCAATACTGTTGAGGAGGACCTTCAAGAAGGTCTGTCTGTGTAAGGACTGAGCTGCTGGAGCCAAGGACTGGGTAAGAGCCAAGCAGATCTGCAGCGCGGGGTCTGACTCTGGCTTACCCCAAGCACCCAGAGCTCCCTTCTTGCTAATATGCACGAGGGAGAGGGAAAGACCACACTGCCTTCTATCACCCACAAATAAATTTACATATGCAGATGGGTAAAGACCAGGCATTGAGGGGAGACGTAAGTTTCCACCATCCAGGGATTTCACCAACTAGCAAGTGTGGGCATTTCCCAAATTCAGTAACCTTTGTGCTGTGTTTAAGCTCATCATGCTCAAGGGGCTTGATGTTCTTTGTTCAAAAACAATTTTAAGTGTAGGAAAATTCGACTCGGCCCTGATTTTCCTCTGCCTTTCTGGAGGTTCAGTCCTACACATGACTGTGCGCTGGATCCTGGAAGTATCTCAGTAACTGGAAGATGACAGGATTACAAAGAGAAACATGCTGAGGTGGTCCATCAGTGCTGTTGCTCGGTTGATTTTGATCAAGGAGCCCTTATCTGTTTCCACTGCCAAGCACACAATGCATTCTGTTTTACTTGATAGTGCAGAGGTTAAGGTGGGATCAAAAACCCCTAGGAAGTTAAACTAAGTCCTACCCTGATTGTATTTCCTTCCTGCGCTGTGCAAATTCTTCCAGGACCCACACCTTCCCTTTTAAAGTGCACTGCAGGGAGCCCCAAGAATGAACACAGAATTAGAATAAAGTTTGACAGAGGAAAGGAAGATTATTTTGACAATATCAGAGAAATCAGATTCCAGATAAATGAGATATAACTTGGTATATTTTTAGTGAATCCACCTAATAAAAAAAAAAATCTAACTTTTCCCATAAATAGCAGCAAATACAGAAAATAGCAGCAGCTTTTATATGAATTCTTCCATAATGAGGTCATAGAATCACAGAATCACAGAATTGGTTGGTCTGAACGGGACCTTAAAGATAATCTAAGTCAAACCTCTTGCCATGGGCAGGGACAACTTCCCCTAAATCAGGTTGCTCAGCGTGCCATCCAATATGGCCTTGAATATTTCCAGGGATGGGGTATCCACAGCTTCTCCTGACAACCTATGCCAGAGCCAGTGCCTCATCACCCTCTCAGTCAAAAACTTATATCTAATCTAAACCTATTCTCAGTTAAAAACCACGGCTCCTTATCCTATCACTACATGCCCTGGTGCAAGCCCCTCTCCAGCTCTCCTGCAGGCCCCCTTCAGGTACTGCAAGATGCTATAAGGTGTCCCTGGAACCTTCCCTTTTCCAGGCTGAACAGCCCCAGCTTTCTCAGCCTGTCTTCACAGGAGAGGATCTCCAGCCACCTGAGCATCTTTGGGGCCTTCTCTGAACTCTCTAGAACAGGTCCATGTCCTGGGGCCCCAGAGCTGGACACAGCACAACAAGTGGGGTCTCACCAGAGCAGATAGAGGGAGAATCACCTCTCTTGCCCTGCTGGCCATGCTGCTTTGGATGCAGCCCAGGACATGGTTGGCTTTCTGGGCACAATCCATGGCTGTTCCACAGCCCAATGGATACTGCTGTCCAAGGTTTTCATGATATTCAGCATCATTTCCCCTCAAATTTACATCCTGGTATTCATTATTCTAAATAATTATCTTCCCTCCTCCCTGTCTTTGGCATTTTTTGTTTGAGGTGGGGTTGTCTCTTGTGGCAGCAGCATAGATTTTTGCCAGATCACAGGCAAACACATTCTCTTGTATTTCCTTCACCAGGTCAACCTCTTTCTTTTGGACAACTCCACCTCTTCCTTCTAGCTTCTCCTGGAAATCAGAGAATTTCAACAGACTTAAATCTAAATCACCGCTGACAGCAGCGGAAAGCCTGACCTTCATAAATTTACATGAGATTTGCTGTTAACTTCTGTGGGCCTGATATTTTACCTCATGCCCATAGAAGTTTCTCATAGTTGTTACAGCACAACCATTTTTCTTAGGCACACACATTTTTCTTAGGAAATGGGAGGAAAAGAGAGAGAGAAGACTGGAGATATGGAACAAAGAGTGCTGACTGTTTTTCTAATGAAAAAATGGAACGAAGTCCTTTTTCACTCCCTTTTTCACTCAGTGCAATGTAGTAAGTGTGGTGCAGCCTCACAACACCAACCGTGTCCATCCCATTCCCCAGCCTCCATGGAACCTCAGATCAGGACCAGTACACCAGCTTTTCTCTCTGTATGCCCACAAGCCAATCTGTGCTTGTCTCCCCATTTTGAAAAACGCTTTGGTGAAATGGAAGTAGAGAAGGGACAAGGACAGGGGTACAGCATGCTGTAAAGACCTGCCTGAAGAAAGTGGGGAGAGAGGGAGCAGTGGGAACCTTTGAACTACTTTGCCAGCTCTCAGAAGTTCCAAACAGGCTGAGCCATTTTGAGCAGCCTTGGGCTCCCTCTGCATGAACTACTTTCTCCTCACCTACTCCAACCATGGTCTATCCCCCCCATTCAATAATCCTGTCCCATACCAACAACTGTCTCCTAACTACGTCTACTGACAACCTCTTCAGGGCTTCCTGACTACACACGGTCTCTCTGAGACTTTCCACAGATATTCCCTCCTCTTCAGTCTGTTACAAGATCAGTCTTTGGGCACCTGTGGCAATGTTACCTAAACACATTGTTAAACACATTCCTCTTCTCATGCATGGACTTCAGCTGCCTCTGGAAAAAGGCTGAATCAGGCTGGTGGCAACAAGAGAAGTCATGATGATCAGTGTTTTTACAAGTAGAGATTACCTAAAGGGGTTTCAAAACAAACTTTCAAGACAATAATCCAAACCCCAGTCTTCCCACTCACTTCTGGTCTCCAATGTTTTACAGAAGATGGAGTACAGACAACTCTGTGGTTAGGGACAAATCTATGGGATTTACACTTTTGTTCTAATTCCATTCGGTTTGGTCTTAAAGTGTCCAAAAAGGGCAGATAACTTTCCCTCCTGCTGCTTAGATGGCACAACACCACAAAGAAAAGCCACTCAGCAGAGCCAGACCTACTGACAAGACAATTCTGTAGACTGACTGATGTTTCATTTACTCATTTTTCATCAGAGACACAGGTCATTATTCTGTCAGACTCACTTTTCACACCATCTGCATCCTGTTAGCTTTCTCCAGGTTCAGCTTAATCCCGACGTGTTTTGCATTGTTCTGCAAGCAGTCCTCAAGGATATTTATGTTTGTAGAAAAAAAAAGTGAATTTAGACAAGTTTTTTCTGTACTCATAACCTTTCTCCAGTGGTGATAAACCAATCTTTTCCAGTCCTACTCTCAGGGGATGCCAAAAGCTTTTGACGAGCAGCTGACAACTTTATACTTTCAAATACCACTATGCTTACGAATTAACCAGTTTCTTGAGAGCCTGTGGCCTTATGCCACTGCAATGAACTATTCCTCACTATCACTGAAGAAATAAAACCCTGATTCCATGCCCTAAGTTTCTTCTTTATTATCTCTTTGTGAAGAAGTGCAGTCTCTTTCAAAGATACTGCCACAATTAAAAGAGATCCTCAGACTTAAAACATAGCTTTTAAATAGCATTGCACATGTTCGGTCCTGTGCTGCATAAGGACCCCCATGATATTTATTAAGTACATTTTACATTGAAAAAAAGGAGTGAAAAAGGAAAAAAAATCAAAATACTGCTATGCACTTTTCTATGTAGAGGCTTTGTATCCTTGCCCTAAAGCAAAAAAGAGTCTCAGCCACAGTCTGAAAGCTTATAGGGGTGGTAGAAACATTTCCTAAGGAAATGGCGACTCTATCTATTAGTGGGATCAAAGAACAAAGATTCCTCCTTCCTTCCTTCATTTAGTGTCTCAAAGTTGCAAGCCCTGTTCTGTTACATGTCATTCTTTCCTTAGTTTCTGATGAGGATAAGGGATCCCTGGGCTTTGAAAAGCAAACACTCCCAAGGCCCAAGTTCCTTAGTACCTAGGATAGCCTGTCCTTTGCTTGAAGCTAGCTGTGTTATTGCTGCTGCTGAACATAAGCAAACCTGCCCTCCCCGTGCCTTGAGCAGTTGGCTTCTGTTTCAGCACGTCAGCACAGCTCCTGTCCAGGTGGCAGTGAACTGGCTATTTGGATTACTGCCAGCCTGACCCAAAATTACTTGGGTCAGCCCAGATTTATCCCTGAACCATCATTACACAGCAGCATGGACATCTGTGGAAGCACAGGGGTGATGGGAGGGAAGAGTGAAGGGATGCCAGGGATGGATTGCAGGAGACAGACTGCAAAGCTGCACATGTGCAGACAAAGGATCTGAAGCTGTACAACTCTGCAAGAAATCTCCCATAACTCTGGATCACCCTTGATCATCATACACTGCAAAAGATATATTCTTATACGAAACAAGTCTTGTCACCTTCAGACTCTATTTCCAGTCACATCCTTTGGCCCTGACAACGTGCATACATCTGGGTCCCCTCACAACCATTACAGACCTTGTGAGTCAAAGAGAGCAACAGATTTTTCAAAACAAAACTGCAACCACAAGACACAAAATGAGGAGGAGCATTACCTGAGAAGTCCCCAAGAAGTGAGCATGTTTGCCTGTCCTAGTCCTGTACTCCTCCCGTTTCTGGCCACAGCTGCAGACAGGACCTGTGCTTAGGAACACCTCTTTGGACGTGTTACTTTTCTTTTGTGCTTATTTAACATGGTTCGAACACAGAAGAGAGATTTTGACACGGTTGTTAATCATTACTGTGAAAGAGGTGCTATTGCTTAGTACTTCAACCTGTACTTACAAATTACATAATAATTTATAATTTTCATTTCAAAAATGCAAAATACAAAATGAAAGTGTACTTTAGCCTGAAGGTTGTAATGCTTGTTACATGGCTTTAAATAAACAAATATTGTTAACTCACCATGGAGCTGGCTGGAAAACAAGATAGGAAAAACGTATTCAACATAGACACCTTCCAGCAAAAACTTCAGAGCTCTTAGACAACAGTGCCTGGATGTAATTTTTATTAATTTTATGGTTCCACCTCTCTTTCAGTCATTCTAAACCTCTGAGGCTTAATCACATAGGAAGAAGTCTGAGGTCAATGGAAAAAAAATATCCTGCCTGAAGAATTTAAAGCAACTAGTAAAGAGAAAGGCAGTAGGAGTTTGGGGAAGGCAGAGAACCTGCTGGGGCATCAGAAGCTATGCCTGGCCCACCAGAAGAAGTGGGGAGTCTGTGGGCATCATAGATAATAAGCATGAGAAGAGTTGAATGCTTGCAAGTGTTTTTGTTCCTAGTAGCTCTTTTCTGCTGTAAAATATAGAAAGCCTGCTCTTTTAGACTGCTGGCTGGATAGCTTTTTGAAAGAAAAGAACACCAGGTGTCTGATTCCATTTGGAGCAGATAAATCTGCCAGCAGGGAGTATGCTGGAGCCCTGACCTGGAAGGAGAACTCTACCCACTGGCCCCATAAAAGTGCAGGTTAGAGGTTCACCCTTTAAGGGCTTGGATATAAAGACTAAGAAAGGGAAAAGAGGCATCGAGTCCTACAATTACAACAACAGTATCTGACAAACAAAATCTGCAGCCATGCAAACACAGATAACTGTATTCTGATAAATGATTTGGAGAGAAGCCCTGCTGGATATCACAGGACTGTTTTCAGATGCTGTTGTACAAGAGTTGTTTTGTAAGCAAGTTACTTGCACTTTAATCTTTCCAGGCTCAACCTTCAAGTATAAAGCCAAGCACTAATGGCGCTGAGAAAGATCCCAAGATGGGAAAGAACTTAGTGTGTCCAAAAGTCGCTGCTGCTGTGGCCACCGACAGACTGCACAATAAGCTGTGCTATATGGGCACATCTATCCATGCTGGAGCACCTCACACATATGAGGTTTTAAAACTGAGATATCTCATCTCTCCTGCCTGGTCAACAGCATTAAATGTGACTATTTGGATGAAAAGGTAATTGCTACAGCAAACATTCAAATCAGCTCTCGGTTACCCAAAGAGCTGGGCTGGGAGAAGTTTAGAAACACTGATTCTCTGGACAGAATGACCCTAACACAACAGGACAGAGCTCACAACAGGACACAGAGCAAGGAGAAATGCTAAGCACAGTTCTAGAGTGGCACATATCTGGTGAGGTAGTCGTCTCAAAGAAAAGTTTCACAGGCAGAAGACAAAATGAATTACAGTGACCAGACCCCTCACATAATGCCAATAAAGGTGAGGGCCTGATGAGATGTGTTAGCAGGACTAAACTGACTGCTCCGACCTGTTCAACACCGCCAGTCCTCTGGGGCAAAGCAGTGCTTGGTCTCCTGTGGTGCATTTCAGGAGAAGTGCAGCCAAACAGGACACTCCAGAATGGGAACAACAGGAGAGAGCAGCACAAACTACAGGTATGAAAACCACCAGACTGAAGAATCTTCTACTGTGAAAAGGCTGCTGTAGAGAGGGTGATGTTGGCTTATATACTAGGGGAAAAGTGCTTTCTATTTATATGAGAGTTAATGGAATGGGCTACGTAGGGCAGCTTTACTGCTGATTTAAAATGAAATATGATTAGTTAGTGAACAGGATTAAATGTTGAGGCTTCCCATGATGGCAGAGCAAAACTTGGCTTGGACATCCTTTCCAGTTCCAGGTGCTTGTTTTTCCTAAAACACCAGTGAAATGTATTTGTATGAGTGCCATTTTGTTTTAAAAACCTTCCAATACAAATAAAATTAGGTTAGAAGAATCAACTTTTCAGACTGCCAGTGCAGCTTAGGATAACAGGATGGGAAGAGCTAAAATTTCAGATTTAGTTCTTAATTACTGAGATCCTCAAATCTGCTGGTCCCAATGATTTTACCAGAAGTACTGGCATCCTACCTTGAACTATATGTCTTGCAGACCAACTCCTAATGCACATAATATGATCCAGGACAGAAAATATATACTCCAAGACAGTAAGAGTCAGATTGGGAAAAAAGCACATACGAACACTTCCATTTTAGTCTCATCACCTTACATGATGTAACAGCTCTTTTCTTTTCACAAGAAAAACATTCTTCTGCTAGAAGAACCTTGATTACAACCAAATCTGAAGCTAGGCTGAAATTTATTCTGTATCTTCAGGGAAATAAACTCCCCACCACAGGAAATCCAGTGTACCACGGACATGGTCATTTGCTCTTTCCTGAAGAAGCCATGGGCTGGAATCCAGAAAAGACCCAGCCCAAATTCAGCAGCAAAACTGTCAGACTATGAGAACAAACATTGCTATCACATTGGTAAAATAATGGGGATTCAAAACATGAGAATCACATGAGTTACAGGAAGGGGAATTCTCCAATAGCAACAACTGCAGAAACAGTTCAGTATGTGGAAAGACATCCCTGCTTTCCTGAAGATAACAATGGATGGAAAATAAAAGAAGCAAAGTTCTCAAATATTGTTTTAACTTATTGCAAGGTAAAGGCGGCTGGGAGGCAAAGGCACTGTGGCTGTGCAGCAGGAATTGCTGCATGAATATTGATCAGCTGAGAATCAGCAGTTGTTGCATTAATATTGATTAGCTGAGACCCAGAAGTGTGCTCTTCCCTGCCTGACAGTGCTCACAGCTCAACACCTGGAGACACAATCTGGGCTTTCTTATCTCTGCTACCTTTTACTCATGCCCAGAAGTTAGGGTCCTCCCGCTGTACGAAGTGCAGATCCTTCTCTGGTTTCCTCATACAAACTGAGGAAGAGGAGGGGATATGATCAAGGCTTGACTAGATGAATGACTTCATCACAGCCCAGTAAATCCACAAATTGCAGATCAGGGCACAGAACACAATTACCTGCAACAGATACAAGTCAAAAAGCAATCCTGAGGAGCAGCTCATGTGAAGGAATACAGTGGCTTTATTAGGAATTTTCATGACAAGCCAGAAGCAAGCATGTTTGCCAAGATAATCTTAAACATAAAATGTTATTAATTGTCTGTCTACACAGACCTTACGTCTTCAAGTGTGCCTCAGGGACCACCTGTGACCTGGACTCAGTTAGCAGAACTTGCCTCAGTTGCCCCAGCTGTAACACTACTCTCAGCTGAACCTCCAGTCAAACCTCGTGCTTGTGAAATGCTTTGAAAATACTATTATTCCATTACTTTACTTTGCCTATTTCTATAGCAAAAGCTAAAATGTTCATCTGACTACTGGTATATTTCAAGGACAAAAAAAATTCAACAGCTTGCAAAGAAAACTGAACCTTACTATTGAATTTTCAGGCTAGGACTAAAATGTACTTCAGAAAGCTAACAAGGGATTTATCTAAGCATTAAACATTAAAAAGAATTATGCAGAATGGGGTCTTCCAACATGGTACAGAGTGTTTAATGTTGCATGAATTTACACAGTGACTGTTCTGAGCAGAGAGGGAGGCACTGATGCACAGCATCACCTAGGAAAATGATTCTAGTGGGGTAGTTTGTGGAAATGCATACAAAAGTTCAAAATCAGCACAATGTATCCAAAACTCAACAATTACTCAAACAGCATTGCAGAGGGCACTCAGTGCTCCTGAGACAGCAGATGGGGAGGGGTGCAGCCCTAAGTTCAGCGAGCTGTTTGGGGACTGTACAGTACTGTTTGAGAACAAAACCGCTCTGTTCACTGTTTATAGGAAGAAGTCAGAGCTATTCTCGACTCCCCAACTCATCATCAAATGTACGCACACGAAGCTGCTTGCTGGTCCAGTTTTTGATGAGGGATTGAGTTTTAGATGTTTTGGGCCACCCACATAAAGATGGTGTCGATACAAAAGAAACATTCACATGACATTAAAAAAAAGGCAGACACAGTCTCTTCACTCACCGTGGTCTCCTGAAAGCCAAACCATACTGCTGACAAGCCAGGCCAACTGTTGGGGTATAAACTATGGGCATGAATTTCTCGATATCAGAGGTCAGCACTCGGTAAAAAAGCTTCTCATTCCTGTCTTGCAAAGTCATAAGAACAATGTACCTTTAAAGTAAAATAGAGTAGTTATTTATCAGTATTTATGGTCTTCACAGTTTCACAAAAAGCAGCCATTGGCTCACTCAGTATGCACTCAGATCTCCCAAGCCCTGACACTCCTTTGTGCATCATGAGCAGATACCTGGAGCAAAATTTCCCAGAGGGCCTGGCTAGCTCCACCATCTTCAGTGATAGCTCACAGAGACTCAGTAGGGCCGGATGTCACACCCATGCACAACCTTCGGATTTTGGAATTTGCATCAAAAGGCATTGTACACAGCTATCAATATGTAATTTTCAAAATCAACATAGGTATTTGTGACACAGGAAAGCCAATGCAATTGATCTACAGGGTAAGAGTCCTGCTGCCTCAGTCCTCAGATCAATGGCAGCTGAGAGAGATGGAGATGCAAACCCTACTGACCCTCACAGCAGGGATCAAACAGCATCTTCCATCAATAACCCTGATGAATAATACTGGATGCAATGAAAGCTTAGAAACAGAAAGGTTAGTCAATACACATTATTGCTTCTGTTTCCTTTTGATTTTTTCCTACACACTGCACATTTTTTCCTGTTCTTCTGTCCAGTGTTTTAGTGAATGTATTGATGAGCATACAGATGGGTACAAGTAGTACATGTGTTCATTCTACCTTCAGTGCTCTGGTTTTTTTCTTGTACCCAAAGTATACCAGAATTCTCCAGTATTGTAGTGGTAGAAAAAAGTTAGTATCAGTGGACCAGCTGGAGCAGGTCCAGAGGAGGGTCATGAAGGTGACCAGAGGGCTGGAGCACCTCTCTTACGAAGAGAGGCTGAGAGAGTTGGTGTTGCTCAGCCTGGAGCAGGGAAGGTTCTGGGGACATCTTCTAGCAACTTCCAGTACCTAAAGGAGGCCTAAATAAAAGCTAGAGAAGGACCTTTTACAAGGGCATGTATTGACAGGACAAGGGCGAATGGATTCAAACTGAAAGAGGATAGGTTTAGATAACATATTAGGAACAAATTTTTGATTGTGAGTGTGGTGAGGCACTGGCACAGCTTGGCCAGAGAAGCTGTAGATGCCCTAGCCCTGGAAGTGTTCAAGACCAGGTTGGATGGGGCTTTGAGCAACCTGGTTGAGTGGAAGGTGTCCTTGCCCATTGCAGGGAGTTTGGAACTGGATGATCTTTAAGGTCTCTAAACCCAAACTACCCTACAATTATGCTGCTGGAGGGTATGGACAGCTGGAAAAAAGTGACTCAGAGGGAAACATGTACATTGAAGCAGAATCCACAATTTTTCCTTGAGGCTTTAAAGAACTGAAGAGTAAAGGGGAAAGGGAGAGGAAATAAGATGTTTTTGACATACTTGTCTAGATCGTTAGATTTGTTTTCAAAGTTTTTCATCACGCGAAGGACTTGAATGTCTTGGCTCAGGAAGCAAGGAGGAAGGAGGCCATGAATTCCCAGCTGCAGCCTTTCTTCAAGTGTAAAAGCCATTCCCTGGGAAGAAAAAAGTAATGCACATTTAAATGGCATAATATGCACTATCAGCTAGGATATCCAAGAAGAAAGCAAGCAACAGCATGCAGCACCTGTGGGCCTGGAGGCAGTCCTGCCCTGCAGGGAGCGTGGGGTCTACACCACTCAGACCCTGCAGCTTCTGCATTAGCAGTCCCAAAACCAGTAGGGCTTTAATGACTCACACTCTTTTGCCATCTGAATTTGGTGTATTTCTAAAGTGTTTTTGACTTTATAGTACATATATTCTTAGTGCTTCTTCCACTTCATACTCTTTTTATATTACTTCATTAGCTCATGCCTACTAGTTTCCACAGCCTTCCTGGAAGCCCAGCAATCACACTCCTTTACAAATCACATAACATGTTTAGAATCATAGAATCATTTAGGTTGGAAAAGACTTTGAAGATCATGAAGTCCAACCGTTAACCCAGCACTGCCAAGTCCACCACTAAACTATGTCCATAAGCACCACATCTACATGGCTTTTAAGTACCTCCAGGTATGGTGACTCCACCACTTCCCTGGGCAGCCTATTCCAAGTGCTTGATGCCACTTTACATGAAGAAATTTTTCCTAATATCCAATACAAACCTTTCTTGGTGCAACTTGAGACTCGTCCCTCTCATCCTATCTATCACTTCTTAACTCTGGAAGAAGAGACTAACCCCCAACTGGCTACAAGGTCCCCCCCGAGCCTCGTTTTCTCCAGGATAAACACACCCAGCTTCCTCAACTGCTCCTCATCAGACTTGTGCTCCAGACCCTTTCCCAGCTCTGTTGTCCTTCTCTGGACACGCTCCAGCACCTCAATGTCTTTCTTGCAGTGAGGGGCCCAGAACTGAACACAGAATTTGAGGTGTGGCCTCACTAGTGCCCAGTACAGGGTGACAATCACTGCCCTGGTCCTGCTGGCCACACTATTGCTGATCCAGGCCAGGGTGCCATTGGCCTTGCAGGACCCAGCACTTTGCTGAACCTCACAAAATTTGCCTTGGCCCATCAATACAGCCAGTGCAGATCCCCCTGCAGAGCCCTCCTACCCTCCAGCAGATCAACACTCCCACCCAATTTAGTGTCACCTGAAAACTTAATGAAAGTGACCTTCACTCCCTTATCTAGATCATCAATAAAGATGCTAAACAGGACTGGCCCACTACTGAGCCCTGGGGAACACCACTGGTGACCAGCCAGCAGCTGGATTTAACTCCATTCACCACCAGTCTGGACTCGACCATCCAGCTGTTTTTTTACCAAACAAACAATGCACCTGTCCAAGTCATGAGCAGCCAGTTTCTCTAGGAGAACACTGTGGGAAGGAGTGTCAAAGGCTTTACTAAAGTCCAGGTAAACAACATCCACAACTCTTCATTGATCCACTAATCGGGTCACTCTGTCATAGAAGGAAATCAAGTTGGTCAAGCAGGGCCTGTTTTCCACAAACACATGCTGCCTGGACCTGATCCCCTGGATGTCCTGTGCGTGTCGTACGATGGCTCTCAAGATGATCCAGTCCATGTCCTTCCCCAGCATCAAGGTCATGCTGACAGGCCTGTGGTTCTCTGGATTATTCTCACAGCCCTTCTTGTAGATGGGTTTCACATTTGCTAATGGCAAGATAGCAAGGATTTATATCTGGATACTGCATAGCATACCCAACTTATCCACTTCAGTTACCTACCCATTTACCACCAGACACAGTTTATTAATCGCATATTAGCACTGCAGAGGACAGGCCATGCAGGATGCTTTCTCAGTGCCAACCCTTTGTTTAAAATACAAGTAGCACACAAAATGTCACAAGTCTTATTAAGTAACTGACACTGTCCCACTTGAGCTGGAGCTCAAGTGCCAGATTTTGTAAGATGACCCTGCTCTTACAGGACAAGTTCATGCTTCCTAGGCAGAAGCCTGAGCCTGTCCCGCTCCCGTGCATGGTGGGGCTGATGCTCCAGACCACCAGCAGTGCCCTGTGCTGGACTCAGCCTGATAAACAGCAATGGTAAATGCATTCTGCAGTCTGTGAAGAAGATTATAATAGTCCTTAATTAATGGTGTTTCTGCTATGCTGATAGCAGATTAGACGGCAAGATAGAAGAAAACATTTTCAGGAGTGTCTGAGGAGCTTAAACCCTAATGAAAACTTCACCCGTAACTAACCAACTGGTTCATATCTTGATGAGCAACTGGCAGTAAAATATTCAAAATCTGTAGTTATTGAACTACATCTACTCAAGCACACAGGCACATGCTTGACAAAATATTAATGAGCAGCTTTACAGCTGCATAGCTGTTGAACTGCTGTTTTCCACTATGGATTTAACATTTCTCTATGACAAATAACTGTTATTACCACTGCAAGAGAAAAACTGAGGATGTATGTTGATGAACTTGGTTTTGGCAGCCTTCCCTCCCCTCCTGTTACTTGTTCCCATCCCTGTGCCATCCCAGTGGTTGTGCCAGTACGAGCATGTGTGCAGTCACATGGCTAATCAGCAAAAGGAAGTACCTGGCTTAAAAATAACCAGGTCACTGGATCTCAGAGCAGCTTCCCTGGCTGATGACACACCACAGATAGCTCAACAGACATTGGCAAACCTGGGCACAGCCACTGGGGACATACGGCCATGGGAATGCACCACTGGAAAAGCTGTTCACTTGTAAGTGGTGCAGACGCTGGCAAAAATGTTTATCAAACTATCAGCAATGCCAAGGAACCTGTGACAGGACAGAGGGAAGGGCTGAAAATAATTTTCCTGTTAGCCAGATCCATGCTTTGTACATACATAGTGTGATACTCCTGTCACTAGTAAACTGTGCACTAGCACAGATTAAAAGAAGAAAAAGTCTGCATATATTTTAGAAAAGTTATTCAGCCTCCAAGATGGCTGAAAACAATCCTTATCTCACAAGCATTTTCATATGGGTTTTTTTCTGTTCTGTATCTGAATACAGTGAAGTATTTTCAAAAACCTTTGCTGTAAGAGCATAGCAGAGAAAATCTGTTCCTCTTCCAGCCAGCAGATGAGGAGTCAGCAGTTGCCTGGGAAGCAGGAGGTCAGGATTTTGCTGCCAAGCCCAGAAACAGCATTGAGATCTCCATGGTCGTCGTTGAATGTTGTACCCAGGACATAGCTGTTTCTGCTGAAATGCCTGACATTTCTGACCCAAATTTCCTTCCTGGACATGAGAAACCTTCCCCCAAATGAGTTTCATAGCAGAACTGGTACATTCCCACAAGATAGAGTTTAAGTTTGTGTAAGTCATCATTTCTGAATTAAAAAAAATGCAACATGTTTTCATCAGAAAACTTGTAATCATCTGCATTCTCCAGGTTATAGACTTCTGAAATACTGGACTAAGATGAATACTGGACATCAGCTCTGCCTCAGTGTTTGGATTTACATTGCCAATATTATATCACAGCAGGGAAAATACAGCTACTGTGAATGTCAAAGTTTATCTATAATGAATGGATAAAAAAGAATACCATTTCAAACCATTTACTTCCTGTGACCTTTGAACATGGAGGACAGATAATGGGAGACAAATATTTGGCAGTAAATGCTCTACTTGCTTGTCTAGAGTAAGTCACATCACAGGTTGGCCAATCAGGGTGTCAGACCTGACCCCTGCTCATATCCTAGAACAGAAATTAAGGTAGCAAACACAATAAACTAGCAGTGCTTACTCTTGTGAAAGGGGTAGAAAAGGCAGAAACACAGTATCCTAGGCATTTCTACATTCAACCACTGAAAATCTTCTTGTGGCAATTTTTCAATAGGAAATGAAGTCCTTTCAGTGATTTTCCACACAATAAAATAGTGAGAAGTTTTAATATTTCATCAAATGATCACACATCCAATTCTGTATTTCAGCTAATTTCTATGCAAAATAATACCACAATGCCTTACAGAAACAACAGTCTGAATAGCCACTACAGTAACCCATTCTTGTTTTCTGGTGAGTTGGGGTCTGCCCAAATGACATCTCCAACCATCCCAAAAGACCAGGAGCAGTGCAAACTGTTTAAACACAACCACAAGACTGTGCTGTTGACAGTCCAAAGGTATGCATGGCAATAGTGACACACAAAATCTCTAACTCACCGCAGGTCTGCATTTACTGAAGTTCTGCTTTTATCTGAACGAGCTATACCAGTATAAGCATCTTCATATTGGAGCAATCACAAACACGTGTGATGAGGAACTTGCTACGTTCACAAGTTAAATCTCCAACACGCTTTTCAGTACAGAGCTGGTCCAACATCCACTGCCTCTGTGGCAGGGTTGGGAGCGGAACAGAAATTGCCAGCTCTAACATTAAAGCTGCTTTCTGAAGTTTCTGTGAAGGCCTATGAGTAGGACCCCATGGTGAGGTGGTTATATTCACTGAAACAGCACAGCGTGAAATGAATCTGGAAACACATTCTGCCCCAGATCAAAAGCTCAAATTCACTGAGGTATTGCTATGTTTAAGATTAAAGCTTTTAGACTTGGATTTTTTTTTTTTAAGACTGCCTGAAAGCCATATTGTACCACTCCTTTTCTGGTCTTGAAAGGTCTAATGATTAGATGATGAGCCACAACCTTGCACAGCTAAAGCCAGGTGCTCCAATTCAATTTTAAATGTGTTGGAAATGAGTTGGCATAGAGAGGGCAGATGCTATGTCACTGACCAAAAACAAAGGCAAAAATATCAGCTGCCCACAAGGCTTCACGCTATGTAGGGGCTAAGTGAGGGGTTTTGTTCTGAAAAAGGCTTACTGCAAAGAACCTCAAATGCTTCTGTTTTCTTATTGCTGACAGCACCAAGTCTGTTAATGTGGTAGGTCCCTCTGCAGTTCAATCCCATAAAAGCCACTTATTTCAGAAACTGAAGGGTGAAGCCGATTCACAGACAATGATTAGTTTTAGCACTGCCTGCACTTTCTAGCAGTGAGAAGGGGGTGTTTCACTCAGGGCTGGATAAAGGCAGGAGAGATGCTAGCAAGGCTTGTGTTTATAATTTACTCATTATAGATCAGTCTTCTGTAGGTGAGAACAAAGACACAAATAATAGTTCCTGTGGTATCAGAAAACTGTTTTTAACATAAAGGAAGCTTAATCAAGGGCTGAATTGTGCTTTACCTAGTGCAGAATGTCCAGAGTCCAGTGTGGCCCAGATAATCTCCAGCTCCTGAGCATCTTTTTGGAGCAAAGCCTTGGCTTACTGCATCTATCCATATCCCTGTGCTCTAGAGAGCAATGAGCAGCCACAGCATAGGAAGGGCTGTGGGACTTCTTGGATGGCCAGACCAAGGGGTTTATGCAGTCCCAGGCCATTGCCCTCTGTGATGCTGGGACTCCAGCTGCAGTTCTCAGGAAACTTTTGGGACCACATCCCTCATCCATGGAAGTGAAAGCTGCTCTGGCAGTCTCTGAGCTGAGTAAACAAGTGAATATCTCCAAGCCTTTGGCACCAGTCCCTGGAACCAGGAACTTCCTTGTCTGATGAGAGCAGAGTGCTGGAAGGGCACACGGGGGAAATACAGACACACAGGGATCAGCACTGCAGGCTGCAAGAGCAGGTGCAGTTAATCTACTACTTTATAATTAGCATGTTAACAGCCAGGCTAGGGAAGACCTAATAGTCAGGGAACTCAACAAGCTTATTCTAGACATATTTTTCCTGTAATGTGTTTTCCATAGATATTTGCACCTGTCTAGTTTTATGGTTGAGATGTACTTTGACTATCTACCAGCAAAAGCTCCTCCCATTAGGGGTCAGAACCAGAAGCCAAACTAATCCCCACTGAGACTGCACACAGGCTGGGAGCGGAGAATAACAGCAGAAAATACCATTTTCTACACTGAGAAAGATTTTTCTACAAAGATCAAATCCTACTGTGACCTCCTTGACTCCAACTGACTTGTTAAGCTTCTTCACAGTGCTCCTTCTCAGCTACTCAAGCTTCTCTTCCTGGTGTGAATGGACTGAGATGCACTGCATTTCACCCTGGAAAAGCTGTATTGAAAATATTATTTGCATAAAAAGAGTGAAGGAGGGACATCAGAGGGGAAATCCTTTATTTTCTCATTTTAAATGTCTTGTAGCTTCATATAACCTTTAATTTGTATCTGTTTGTGCTCTTAAGCTTGGGGAAAATCCAAAACTGTGATGCTTTGGGGTATAGGGAAGATATCTCTGAAACCTGGAAAGAAGAATCTCCACTGTGCCATCTCAGCAGTTATTGCTGGACAAACCTTTTGTTGACTGTGATTTACAAACTCTTCTCACAGTGTCTATTCCTCTTTCTGAGTTCATAGTCACTAGTTGAAAAATCCCTCACTCTCAACCATGCCCTTTGTTACAAAATGATATAATAGTGGATTTCTAATCCTTTCATATTGTTCTTCCTTCCTCTCCCACAGAGCCTGGGAACACTATTAAAAACTCCAAGACAAAGATAATTAAGCAACTCAACTTTTTGTTTGTTTTAGTTCCTGGGGAACCATCTTTAATGAGGTCCTCTAATTCAATTACAACATAAGTCGTCCCTATTATTAATGAGGTTTTACCAGTAACTCTTTTGTTTTGTGCAAGTAACTTTTTTTCACTGGATTACATTTCTATTATTCTTCTCAGTGACTTTTGATTTACACCAACCTGAGACTGAGCAGAACTGGAACATGACAAAGTCCCTGTGCCAGAGAGACCTGATCCTGCACAGTTTGTCTCACAGAAGTACAGCTTTTCTGGTAAGGGCATTTCTGATGGGCCTGTCATAGCCAAGATGTGACAGGGTCCCAGGTAAGAAGCAGCAAAGCCATGCTATTCTCATGTGTTACGGGAAGTTTTCTTTAATAAATAAAACTCATAAGATAAATGTCTTCAGGGATTTATTCATTAATCCATAGGAAGAACTGCAGTGCTGAACTCCTCATGCCCTGCACTGTTATTTGAGACTGTGGGCATACAGCTCTATACCAAAGTTAGTAGAGAACTCACTATGATTTCCTGCAGTTTGTCAGCCTCCAGGGCAGCAATTTGTCCTCCATATTAAAAAAAAAAATAAAAATCTATATGCTAGAGACTTTATATGTTTTGTCTGCAAACAAGATTCTGCTGCACTGAGAAAAACAGATTTTTAAAAGATGAATGAGACAAACTTCCCCAAAGAACAGCTTGTTTGGCACACTTGCTTCTTCCCACAAAAGCAATGTTAAGATCCTTACAAAGTTCTAGCCAAGCTAATGGGAATATTTCTTTGGCTCTACAGAGAGATATGTAAGTCTGACATTTCTTTTGATTTGGACTAGATTCACAAATGTGTTTACAAGCATGATGTGTCTAAATACAAGATTCAGTGTCTTTTGGTAAAGGAGAAGAGTAAAATCACTTCATGGAGAACAAGACTGCCATATACAGAAAAATTAGGTGGCATGGGGAAGAATAACCCCAGAGAAATCCTGAGAAATTATTAGGAGCAATAGAGCAGTGCAGAATCCCAAATGGTGGGGTACACACGGTGCATGCAAATAACAGAGAAGAAGAGCATTCCTGCCTGGATCAGCCTAAATCATGAAGCACTTGCTGTTTTCCTCCTCCTTGTAGCAAAATATCGAAGACAAGGGTGGCCTGATGGAGTAAGCAGTAATGAGGACATCAGGTTTTGGGCTGCCACCAAGCACATGGGCAGAATCCTGAGGCAAACCTCAAATTCTCAGCCCCCTGTCAAAAGGATCCCATGTGATCCTGGCACACAGATTCTGGTGCATTGCCCCTCCTAACTCCAAAGCAGATGAAGACTCCCTGGTGTCTCCCCTACTTTATTCCCAGTCTCCCTAAGTAATTCCACATCAGTTTAACATCTGTGACTGCCACCTTTTCATGCTAATTAGTGAGTGAAATGAGCTAGTCCAGGATAGAAATGGGAAGCTCATAGTCCACGTGTCTATGTCTCAGCTAAAGGGGAAGCTATTATTTCTTCTCACGAGGAAAGGGGACAGGGTAAAATCAGTTTCTGCAGCCAGTTTGCCAAGCACTAACCCCAATATTTCTGCTGCAGTGTGGAAGTTACCATAATGTTGGAGACACTTTTCTCCCAAATATAATGTTGACACTAGACAGGAAGAATTCAGCATAAATGGCAATGCTTGCATTCCTAAGACTATGAAAACCAGCCTTCATTGTCAATTTGAAAGAGCAACTATGTCTGAGAAGAAAGATCAAGGCAATTCTAAGGTTTAAATGTGATACAAAACACTAAGAAAATGCAGTTTTAAAAGCCTGTTTTACAATGTCTGGAAACTTCTCCCATTGCACATGCAGCTGATCATGTGAATTGTGGTTGCATACAATTTGTGTGTGGTGCTATTGAGAGCACTAACTTCCTTCTGAGGTCCCTTTTGAGTGACTTACATAAAATGAGACTTGGGCACTTACTGCTTGCACACAAACTGCACCATGCTGTAGGTCTGGGGGGGTGGGAGCCTCTCTGCAATTTGTATCTCTTTTGCTATTACTACTCCCGCAAATGGGGTTGCTCCAAATGTAAGCTGGAGCTGGATTACAGTTCATGGATGACTGCTGATGTTGTATTTGATTAAACACCACTGAAAAGCACTGCCTAGGCCATACAATTAGCTGTTTCACAAGAAAAGTTGTTTGGATGAAAGCTGAATCTGAATGAAACCAAGAGTAGTTTTGTTACTGACCTTACCACGGGTGTTTCCTCCACTGTACCATTCCTATGTCCTTGTCACTGTCCTCCTTCATGTGCTGCTCCTACCAAAGCTCCGTAGAAAGGAACCACAGCAGCAGCTCCTTGAGCAGTACCAGATGTTCTCTGCACATCCTGTCTAATCCAGGAGGAGGCTTGGCTCCCAAACCACAATTTTGATGGCTGTTGCAAGGAGATCTAACATATGTCGGCTTCAGAACATTTGAGATGTTTACAAAACATTCAGATACCCTCTCAGGTAAAGGATTCTAGAGAAAGGCAATGTTTTCTTTTAAAAACTAGGAACACGAAAAATAGACAAGGGTCTAACTAAGGAATATGCCATCTTAGTAAAACAAACACACTAGAAAAAACACCCATAGCTCTTCTTTAATGATACAACCACCACTAGAAGGCAACTAAACATACAGGTAAACAGAGCACTCCACAGGAAATCTGTGTGAGCCTCCATTTCCTATTTGAGGCAATTTGTACAACTTCTGTTTTTCCCTTGCTGCTTCTGCAGTCCTGCATGGCACGGAAACTCATGGAACTTCAGCCCAGGCAGCTTATGCTGGGGCTCAACAGAGAAACTGTCCCCCAGTACAGTGTCCATTGGAACTGGAACACACCAGAGGCATACAGCAATCTCAAGTGTGTCCAGCTTCCCTCCGGAGATTTTTGTGCAGTCCTCATTTGGCAGCTCACCTTAGAGTTTAGCTGTGCTCTGTGCCATGGTGATATTTTTCTTCCCACTTCTCAACCTTCCACAGACTCAACCATCCACTGGTTTTGTCTCTCAAGGTATTAAGCAAGTTGCTTCCCTCTCTTTACTCCAGCATTTCTACAGCTGCATTTCACAAAACCCCATTTTAAGACTGACAGGTAGCTAAAGCTGTATATATGCACACACACACAAATGTATGTGTGTGTGTGTGTGTATACATATATATAAACACTTAGCCCCAATGCATGTTCTTTTCCAATCCAGCCTCCAGCCAGTCCCAGAACGATCTCTGTGCTGACCTCAAGGGCCTGTCACTTTGCCAAGCACATGTTTTTCCTAAGCACATATGGGCCATCCAACTGTCCAAACTACTTGGCACCACCATGAGAGTAGATAGCTTACCATGACTACCCTGTGACATGTCCCCTTGTTCTCCTTGTCTGAATAGTTTATGTCAAAATTTTTATTCCTTTTAACACATAGAGGAAAGAGGAAGATGCATGAAGTGCTCACATACATGCAGTCTGACCCTGTGTCTCCAGCTCTCATCACCTTTGTGTGCACTCTCCCTGCTATCTTTGTTTACTGCCAACTCCATGTGAGCTGTTGCTAAATTCTGCACAGCTGAATGCTCAGCACTTGGCACACTTGGCCCCGACACTGAAGCATCTGGGCTGCAATTTCTGCACTAACGCAATACAAAATGATACATCCTTTCTTTCAACCTTCCCCTTCAAGACCTTTAAATATTCTTCCAATTATATAGTCCTTTTATTTTCCACTTTCTTTGCTCCTCAAAATTTCAATTCTATTATTTCCATATGGTGTGAGTAGACTATGTCCAAATATTCCAGGTGATAAAATACCACTAATTTCTTACAAGTGCTTTAATTTTACCACTTTCTTGAGACTGAGCTTAACCACTTCAAGTTTCCAAAGCACATGCTGCGCTAGAAAGATATTTTCACTAAACTATAAATCAAATACATAATAAAGTTCCTGAGATTTTTTTCTTAAAAAATTTCAAAAATGAAATTCCCATCCTCCTCTTCCAGCTGTTTTTAATCAAGGACAATATGAAATAAGTTATCCAAGTTCAGAATGAAAAAAAGAGAAAGCACAATTACTCTGAGATGAAATCTAAAGATTAAACCCCTTTTGATTCCTTGAGCTGTTTGACAAACATTTCTGTGGGACAGCAATTGCAGCAAGATGTTATGAAATATTTATGTCAGTTTGTAACATGCGTGACCACATGTTGGTCAAGACAGCTGAACTGTTCATTATTGCTAGGAAGCTGTAAATCACCCCTCTGGCAAACCTTCACAAGAGTTTAGAAATAAATTGGTTCTGTTCTTGATTCCATTAGATGCTATAGCTTAAAATGCAAATAATATTATTCTTGGCATGGCTGTTGCCTGTCCACCGCGGCACAATTGCTCCAGCCTGTCCTAGCTTAGGCAAGTATTGTTCAAGGCCAACGCAGTGGTTTCCTTTCTCCAGCAGAACCTCTATTCCTCTGTACCCGAAACAATCTGGATAAATGACACAAAGATGAAGCGTGACTGCAGTAAGGGTAACAAACAGTCCAGGCTTCTTGAATACACAAGTGTTATCCCATAATAATTTGATATATGGATGATCAGGTGAAGGCAACGGCTAAAGCATAGATTTCACTCATGCACCTCTGTCAGGAGACACTAATCAAACCTTCAAACCTGCTACTCAAAGCGGGGTTTCAACTTAATAATACCTGCCTTGCTGAAAAGGGAAGTTGCAGTGTGGAAAGCATTGGCGGCAGAGACAGAGTCTGCAAATACTGGGAATGCTGACATGATTTTCACTCATGACCTGCTGTGAAAGATCTGTAGGCAGGGCATATCATTGGGAATAGACCCCTCAAACTCAGGTTTGAGGCCAAGGTTTTGATTCTCCTCTGCCTGGCAGCACAGTAATGCTGCAACATCAGAGTAAAGCAAATGTAAAATAATTTTTAACTTCTCAGTGTTTGAAATAAATGAAGGCCTGGATAGTCAGAGCTGAAAAGTTAGATGGAGACCTTTTACTGACCTTTAAAAATATAAAGGGCACTTATAGGAAGGATGGAGACAGACTTTTTAGCAGGGCCTGTTGTGATAGGACAAGGGTTAGTGGTTTTAAATTGAAAGAGGGTAGGTTTAGATCGGACATAAGGAAGATATTTTTTTATAATAACATCCATATTTTTTTACAAGGGTATGTAGTGGTGGGACAAAGGGGAATGGCTTCAAAATGAAAGAGGGCAGGTTTAGATTAGATACTAGGAATAAATTATTTCCTGTGAGGGTGGTAAGACACTGTAAGAGGTTGCCCAGAGAAGCTGTGGATGCCCCACCCCTGAAAATGTTCAAGGCCACCTTGGATGAGGCTTTGAGCAACCTGGTCTAGTGGGTGACATCCTAGCCCATGACAGGGGGTTGGAATTAGATGATCTTTAAGGTCCCATCCAACCCAATGCAAGCGTCTATGTTCTTGGGGAAACAGGGTTACAATTCACCATCAGTATGATTGTGGTAGTTGTCAATGGCTACATGAAGTTTTATTATATACAGCAGCTTCCTCCTGGGCCTGAAACTCAGATACAAGAAGTTATCACACCATCTGTAAAATCCGAGTGAGGGAGCACTCCTGAAATTGTGTGTTACCATTATGTTTAGCATTGAACAAAACCAAGTGAGTCACACTCTGCTTTGTTATTCCTCACAACTAAAGCATGGCTGTTAGAGTGTGTCCATATGGCATGTCTTTTGTGTGTTTACAAAAGCTTTGTTTTCTGTCCCATCAGTACACAGAAGTACTGACTTTTCCAGGTCAGTCATTAACCAACATCACTTATTTTCTAGCAGAGTGTCTGACTTGCTGCCAGATGGCAGCATCCTTTCAAAACCCAGGAGAAGAGGTTGGCAGTTTTGACTGACTGATCCATTACTGGTTTTGATGAACTAAGGATTCTTTAGGAGGGAAGTCATGAAGCTGAGTGGCACCCCAGGGAGTTACTGAACAGGTATTTAAGAATGCACATACAACTGCATCAGCAGCCTCTTCAGTAAATAAAAGCCATAGGCTGGACAAAAGCCCATGAGCCAGAGAGATGGAATCCCAGTCCTGATACCTGCGTGGGCAAACAGAGAGGATTTTTTGGTGCAGCTCTCAAATAGTATGCAGTGGTCAGGAGGAAGCCAATGGGATACTTCAGCCTCCACAGTAGGATCAGCACTGCCCCAGGAGCTGACTCCGTCTCTCCAGCGCCCAAGGAGAGTTCCCAGTCACTTGGACATAAGCATTTCCAAGATCAATGGCATTTCCATCTGTAGAGCAGTTTGTACTGTTTTATTATAACACAGATGTGGCATGCTTATTCTGTCCTCTCTCTCTTTTCTGGTTTTCTTTCACAGAAAATGCAAAGTTATGTGGCAGATGTGATAACAAATGCCAGATTATCTTGTGGCTGTTGCTATTTCCAGGATGTATCACTCAGAGCTTTCAGGAACGTCAGTGAACATTTTGTTTGGGCTGCAGTACTGACACACTGTCATTGTATTTCCTTTGATGACTTCCTGAAGCAAGGTTTTTGTTTTTTCTAGCTGATAGTAGATGTGTGTGTGCCAAAAGCTAAGGAAATGAACACCATTAGTACCAAACCTGCAGGATGAACCTGATTGCTGCTTCAGCACAGTTGATTATTTTCACAGTTATTAGTAACTTTTCATTAGTACCTTCACAATAGCATTCTGTGTACAAATAATGTCACTAATAAAGAAGGATCATCCTTCAGACAGTTCATGCACATTTATTGCTCTAGGCTCTATTAGGTGACTTGGTACACATGGATTGAAAGATCACAAAATCACTGCAGCTGGCACAGAGTGGTGACCTGCTCCCTTTGGGACAGTGGCTGTTGTGAGTCCACTAGCCTTCTGTTCAAGTGTACACACTGTTTTCCAGCCAACAATGTCAAACCATGCTTTTTAAAGAAATCAATCTTTAAAGCTGCTTCCAACCCATACTAAGATTTAATGGACTGAGCCCTTGGATACAGATTGAATTCTGACTTAGAGCTTGATATCTGAACCACTGCAATGTCTGGTGTGCTGAGACAGGGCAGATGCCACATCCCAAGCCAAACTGTGTGCAAGCTTCATACATGTTGTCAAAGATACCTAGTTCTGGAAGAAGCCTTCAGAGAATGTCAAGAAGATCCTGGATGTGTCCTTCTGGAACAGCAATAGTACCCCTAACAATTCAAAATAACCTTTTATTCCTAAAGCCCTGTCAATTCAACTCTTCAAAAGCACAAAGCACAACAGAGATCTTAACCACAGATGGAGTCTGGACTCCCCAAAGGAAGGAGGGCAGTGTCTCCATGTTTGAGTCCTAGAATGACAATCAGTGATATGAAGTCTAAAGATGAGCAGTTGCTTGTCTAAAGACAAAAGTACTCAGTTAGTCCTTCTGCAAGAATAAATTTTAAAAATTAAATTTTTAAAACCAATTTAGAAATTTGTCTGAAAGCCATCTCTTCTGCCCAAGGCTTGCAGATTTGTTGAGCCTAATGCAGGCCTTCACTCAGCAGCAGGCTAGGATGGAAATGATGAAGCTGACATTTAGGCCTGACAAAATCAAACCCTGTATGCACTGAAACAGAAAGCAAAGCGGACTTAGCTTCCTTTGTTCCTTAGCCAGAGAGTTTGGCTTAGCACTCAGCATAAGCTTAAGACAAATTGGAAAGCAATGGTAAAACCCTGGCTCCACAGCAAAACTGATGTTGAATCCAGAGCAGATCAGAAATGATAAGTCTTTGGAATTTGTTTGCTTGACAAAAACATAAATGTAAACAATGACAATTACTCCATTATTATTAAAAAATAAACCCTCCTTTAAGTGAAAGTTGAAGCAATGGCAAGACATACCAATTTTAATCATACTAAACCTGCAAGGTCCCGTGAGGAGCAGGGAGCAGGACTCAATGATCCTTATGGGTAATTTCCAACTAGAGATATTATATGATTCTATGATCACAGACTTAAGGTTTTTAAAATAAATGTAACTTTTGTAGCAAAAGAAATGTTGCATTATTAAGCTACATTTCTCAGAAGAAAAACTCATGCTTTTTAATTTGTGTAGAATCAACAGAGTCAAATTCAGTATCAGGTACTGGATGTAACAAATGCCAATGAAGTGCACTCTTACAAACATAAATCTTTTCATTTCTGCCATTCTGAAATACCTTCAACTTAGTGTCTTTGGATTTGAATTTAGCAAGCATGTACAGTATTTTCTCTCCATTTGGGCTTGTGACAAAGTTGGAAAACCAACTCATATTTGAAAAAGGAGATCTGGTTTTCCTTCGCCATTCTTTCACCAAGAAAAAGAATCAAAAATAAAATCTGTTTAGTCAAAATGAAAATGAAAAGAAAATAAAATTTCATTTTCTTCATGAAAACAGAGCCATACTTTCTGGGAGTATTTAGGTACTTGTAGATGCATAAATATATCTACTTGGATTATCAAAGATATATTAATAAAATATGTCTCTAATTTGCATTGTGTTCAGATCCCAGAGATTTAATATTGCTCTGCCTAAATACTTCCATAATTCTGACTGAAAAGATAGTAAGAAACAACATATTCTCTTTTGGCTGTATTTTATTTATTTTATAAATTAGATTTTCTCCTAACATTATCCTGAGAGGCTGGGTACACACACACATACACGCACACAAAAAAAAAGAAGCCATGAAAAATTTAAGAGAGACCTCTAATTTCTAGCCAAATAGCCCTAATATAAAATCAGAGTAAAAGCATCTGGGAAAGGAAAAGAGAATACATATGAATGGATCTACAGAAGCTATCTGGCTGCCCAGCTAAAAATAATGTATTGAGGCTGTCTTCTGATAACAAGAACTTGTTCACAAACAAATACATGCATAAGCATTGCCAGCCAAGGAGAAAGAACATTAAGGAAAATAAAGAGAAAATACAAAATCAAGTTTCTTGCTTGTTACAGGTCAGACCTCAGTGAGCCAGTACTTCCCTCCAGATCGTTTACTCCAGCAGGATGTTGTTTCTGCATCACAGTTGCTGCAACTTGTGAGTTGCTTTCGCTACAGGGGTTCACTTCATTGAGGGGGCTACAGTAGATGTACAGTTTGATGGACAACCAAGTTCCTCACCTTCTAATTTTGAGACCTCCTCTGCAATTTTCAAGGCTCAGAACATCCCAGCTTATTAAAAGGATGAGCACATACATGGCACTGATCATTCTGTCAATGAGTCCAGAATCAGTAGGAGGTTAGTGTTTCTAATGAAAGTGCTAAAGGTAAAATGGCATTTTGGGAAAGCCTCTACCAGTTGATTTCTTCTACTTAATCATGAACAAACAAAAAGAGAAAAAGAAGTTAAAAATGAATACACAACACGTTTTTCATATGGAGCTATGTAAATGTATCTTTTCTGTTGATTTTTTTGTTTGTTTTTTAGAGGAAGAGAAAAGAATGATGTGCAGGTATTAAATTGTACCAAGGAGACAAACGTACTCTGTTAGTGTAGGTTTTGTCAGCAAACATTTGATTACTTGGAGCTTTCTTTAGAGCCTGGAGCAGAGCCAGGTGGTGACTAGTGGTGGCACTGAAAGAAGAGGACTACGGTGGAAGTCAGTCACCAGAAGAAACCTTTTCTGCTTGTGCTTTGCCAAGTTGCTTTACAACGTGGCTGATGGAAACAGCTTCTTTTCATCAGTTACAATGCGATTCTTTCAGGCTCTTTCTCAGCTCAGCCATATTGTCAGCCCTGTACACAGCCCAGTGCCGAGTTCTGCAATGAAGTCACCATAGAAATGACATGATAAGCATGTACTGACCTCCCAACTGTGTTTCCTGGTCCTGAAATAAATTTGAGCTCAGTTATTACGGCGCCTCTGATTTAATAATTGGCTTTTGGGAGACACTCAAATGCTTCAAATGGAATCTTTTCTTAGGGTCAAATCCTGTCTCTATTGTAGCCTATGGGAATTTTGCCACTGGACTTTAATGAGACAACAATTTGGCCATTAATCCATGAAAATTTGCTACTCTAGTTCACACTGCCCTCCCATTTAGGACCCTGTTGTTCAATTCACTCTGAACCAGCTTGTTTTCACTTTCAAGATAATTGTGCAGACTAAAGAGTAATTCAAACAACAAATTCAGCAAGAGCAGGCATTAGCTGCATTAACTGTATGGCCACTGGCTGGACACTGCTAAACCCCACTGCAGAATCTTCCCAAACCTGCTAGCAGTCACTAAGTCACTGAAAAGTAATTTCAAAAAGAAGACAATAAAAGCACCATAAACAAGGAGTTGCTATGGTGCACAGCCTAGGACCATGAATATCTTTCACCTCCAAGAGAGAGGAGCCAATTCTTTAGGTCAGAAAACACCAAGGACCAAATGCTCTCTAGTTGTATACAAGGGCTCATGTTACTGGGAATGTACCTTAGGGCAGATCTTCCAAACTGCCTCTTGCACATCCTGGCTGACTTCTGTATGCTTCTGTCTATCGTAACAAACTGCATTTTTGTAGTCTTGTTTGAGTTGTAGGTCTCTGATAATCTTCAAGCAAAATAAAAATGTTCTTTCAGAAATGTCTGTATGGTGCTGTTCAGCAGACGTGCACTTGTGTTCCTAACCACCCTTCACAGACTTGCTTAGAAGCAATTCATGGACTCCTGGGGCTCACAGATAAAACACCAGTGGTACAGAAAATACTGCAGATTTTCAGAGGTGACCAAGATCACAGTAACTCCCACTAATTTTAAGTCTGTTAGATAACTTTTCCGACCTTAGCAATTGCTCATCTCTCTTGTCCACAGTGAATTCTAAGTTATACTCCTGGACTTAATTCCTACAACATTTGGAGCACCTAGAGAAATACCTTTATAAATACAACGGCAGATTTCTCTGTGTGGAATAGGATTGAATTAAAGAATATCCACTTTTCTGTGTCTCTGGTTAATAAAACATAGCATCTCTCTCCTGTTGCCTCTCATTGATCCTGTTTAAGTGGTCTGGCACGCTCTGAAAATGCACAAGGGCTCTATTATGTACAGGCAGTAGGTACAGCAGGTTTCACTGGACTGTAACTGATTTGTTTCAGATGAAGGGATGCTGTTAACCACCACTGTGAATATAATTGCTTAGTTGATTTCCACATTCTTGTAATTGTTGGCCTGGCTACTGCAAGAACAAGCTGGTGAGGAATTCCCTAATGCTGGTTAAAAAAAGAAAAGAAAAAAAGAGGAAGTCTTCAGGTCAAACCAGGAGTTCATCCAGACATGCCCACACCAGAGGCAATACAAATACGCCTTTTCACCACTTCACTGCTTTTCTTTTGCTCCTTCTTTAGATCAGAACCAACTGCAGGAGGAGAGATCCTCCAGGTGAAGAGGGAAAGGGACTTTTGTGTTTGGTCAAAATACCGAGGTGTCACCTCCAAGCGAGCTCTGGGATGAACAGTATCTGATTCCTTCTGTGACACGTGGCACGGGGCTCAGAAGCCTTTAGCAGGCTTTCAGAGATGGCTGTTGCTCAGAGTCTGTCCTTATACAAAGCACAACTCTGGTCCTGGTGCGTTGCCTCTGTAGCATGTCCTGTGGTATTAGATTTGTGGGAAAGCCCCCAGATTTCAACTGAAAACAGAGCTGGGTGCTGCCATCAGAGCATAAAGAAAAGCCACACAGGGTTGTTGCAGTGTGCTCTGGCCAGTTTCAGTTTACCTAATGGCCAGACTCTGCTATCTCCCCCCTTGGTATCCAGCTTCCCCCCCTGGAGGGCTCTGTATTTCGCAATCCTATACAAAGCGTGCCAAATTCAAACCCCTCACTCCTACCTCATATGATGCTTGTACCCTCCCCCACCCCATCGTGTTGGTATATATGGAACTGTAACACGCTGTGCCAGCGCTTCCCTGGCACAATCCTGGTGCCCAAATAAACCATCTGGGAAGCCCCTCCATTTGTCTCTCCTTCCTCGGCGTGCCTGTAATACCGGTGGATTAGGTGAAACCCTGCTGGACCTTCGCCAGCCCTCTCGCACCCCCAGAGCAACCTGCCAGCCCCTGGAACCCCGGTGGGATGTCTGGGGCCCCCGCCGGAGGTATTGCGGCACAGGGTCTATGTGGTTCTGGATTTGGTTCCCTCGATGTTGTCCTGAGTTTTGCAGTTTTTCAATGTTTCTCTTTGCTGTAGTACTTTCTCACACATGCTGTTGTAAACATGGCCATGTTTTTGCTAACTGTCCTTGTTGTTTTCATTCCATTCTCCTAGGCGGAGACATGTGATGGATTTGTCCTTTGATCAGTGTGATTGAGAGGTGGTAATTTCTACCTCCAATCCACGGTGATTTCTAAGAACATATAAATAAAGGTCAGAGGGTTCTGCCCTCGCTCTCTTTTGGACGCTCCTTTGGCTCTTTTGGCTCTCTCTTTTGGCTCCTCGGCCTGGTTCGGGTACATGTGTTTGTGTCCACACAGTGCAACATCAACATCTCCCCTTTCACAGGCTCAGGCCAGAGTGTTTCTACTGTGGAGTCTGGTGGCACCTGCAGCCTCCAACAAAGACTGATGCCTGCCTGTGCCAGACATTATACATACACAGGGGACAAAGGTTCTGGTCTGAAGGTTGTTGAGCAGCATAGCACTAGGAGTGGGAATATCACAGGAAAGGTATTTGCAAAGGTGTAACCGGAGAAGTCTGGTAGTTCACAGGTACTGGGGATCCAGGTGAGCTTAATGTCTCTCTTTTGTCAGTTCCCACTACGTTTCTAATCTAGATTATTTGGGTTTTTGTTAATTTTGTCTCTCTGATGGAAAACTCACCTGCACATCCTTCCTCTTCTGATTTATTCTTTTCCAAACACCAGAACTGAAGGCATTCTGTTTTCACAGAAGCTTTTACAGATGCTTTTTTCCTCCATCTGACATGTAATGTCAAGTGCACATGTAATTCTTTATAGACTAGGACTCCTAAGCCTGCTTTCTCACCATTTAACTAATCACCTTCATCATTATTATCTAAATATGGGGTGGATCATAATATTAATTTTTTGGTAAAAATCCTTGGAAAATAAGGTAGAAACAATATCTTTTATAGCCTTTTGATCATTTTACTTGGTTTAAGTAATTAACCAACATAAATTCTCCTTATGAAAAAACCAAACCAAACCAAACCAAACCAAACCACCACTGTGGTGCGACACAGGCCTTTACAGAAACAGCCTGGCAGCATTTAGTATTGACAACCATGCCTGCAAGCATTGCTTACCAGCAGCACAGACACGTAAGCCCAATGCACTCCAGGTACCAGGAGAGGACTGTGACTTGCAGACCGACTGAAAGAACAGCAGCCTATTTCTTTTCAATAAATGCAAAGATGTTGTTCTGGACTATGAACAAACCCTCTAAGACATTCATACTAGAATAGCCCTTGCCATGCATCACAGCCTTAGGGTCCAAAGCACACTGTAAAAAAAGACACAGGAGAGCAAAACAAAGCAATGAAAAAAGGTGAGCTCTGTCCCAAAGAGACAACTGGTACAGAGAGGCAGGAGACAGCAGAGGAGAAGGACTGATTAGCACGGTGAGCTTCATCCTCAGCACAAGCCTCGTAGTACTCTCAGCACACCCGTTGCCAAGTCAGTAAGTCAGCTCAAAGATATTTGTTATGTTAAAGTAATCCTCTGTGCAAGTCATTTTAGTGTGGGATGACATTCATCTCAGAGGTAAAACACAAAGGATCTTTGGCTGAATTCTTATTGTGAGTGACATGAAGGAAAACCCCTCGCCATAGGACACCGATTTATTGCCTATGGCCTCACTGAAATGTCTGCACAGAAAATCAGGCTACTCCCATCGAGCTGCATGACACCCAGCTGGGCATGCCGTGCAAATGAGGAGCTCACAGTGCCAGCTTTGGCAGTCACCAGGCCTGCTGAGGACAGACATGGCTAAGCAGGATAATCATCCTACAGCATAACACAGTCAAGGGATGCTTCCTTGGAGGGACAATATTGAACAGACCCTATGGATCTAGACAGCAGATTGGAAAAGAGAGTATGTTGTTCTTTGTAAAAGCAAGAAAAACCAAGGAAGAGATGCTCCAGATTTCTGTCTTGCTTCACATAATTGGGATGCATTACCAGCTGCAGAAGGTATGTAACCAGCATAAATTACTGCATCATTAGCTACCTAATAGGCAACTCTTGCTCTCAGAATTAATTGGGTGAGCCAGGAAGAGCAGAATAAAAGTAGACAATGACACTATAGGAGATGTTTTCCTTCTAATACCATCCAGTAGCAGCATTAGACCACCCCCATCTGAATGCTGTAAGGAAAAGTTTTGGGATGGCACTACCGCAAAGGGTACAGATGGCTCCTACTAATATTCCATCACCAGGGACCTTGTATTGAGTCCTATTACATTCTTTCACATATTTTGTGAATACATCACTGATCCTACAAATCTGACATGTAGTAAATATTAAGTTAAAAGATTAACTCATTTTGCCAATAATTCACTTCCCATATACATTTTACTACGAACATAACGGCATTTCAGCTTTCTGGCAGTGCTGCCACACGAAGTTCACAAGCTGAATTTTGTGGTCTGTGTCTGAAATATGTAAAATGACTTTTCAGTTTTACTGCATCAAAGGGAAGTTTCTTCAGACTGCAGAAGTGCAGTCAAACATGGATGTTTAGTTTCAGCCTCACAGGAAGGGCTGAGAAGCACAGGCAAAGCATGCTCCTGCCAGCACAGCCCTTCAGGGAGGTCACAGGCTAAAGGTTTACAGCATCTTCCCTAAAACAGGAAAAGAATTAAGTAATTGTTTCTATATTGGACAAAAAGTTAAAGAAAGACACGAAGGTCAGGCATAGTGGTAAGCAGATGGAACCCACCAAATAGTTTGTAAACTTCTTTCTCTCCTTCAACTACCATGGCACCTTTGGGGGACATCTCTGCTAGTGAGACCCAGAACAGCTGTTTTGGAGGTGGCACCAAGAGAGCAAAATCCTGCCCCAATAGACTATAAAGGATAGGAAGTGCAGCTTCCAGGTCCAGGCACGCAGCAGGGCACAAATGTGTACCTGCAAGATAAGCAACGATTTTGAGAGATGTGGTGGTTAGGGACATGGTTTAGTGATGGACTTGGCAGTGCTGTGCTAACAGCTGGACTTGCTCTTAAAGATCTTTTCCCACCTGTACAAATCCATGATTCGGTATCAGTAGCTTAACTTGGTCAGGTAGTCATTTTTTGAAAAGTTGGTTGAGTGTTTCAGCTTTGGTGGTACTCAAAGGAAGTTCTTTCTAATGTGGGGAAAATGAGAGAAAACAGAAAATACTACAAGGGAATGACAGAGGCTCATCTTGCAGGCTGCTTTGAATCAAGAGTCAACATCTGACAGTAAATAAAAGAAGCCATACAATGAGAATCACCTGTGAGCTGCTCTGACCACAAAGACTGGTTAGATTCATTACAGAAAAGTGGAGAAAGAATAGCAGCAGACAGAAAAGCCAGAAACAAAGCAAAAATGCTTCAGGTTAATTCATATACAGAATTCTAAAAGCCTAGATGAAATGATAGCTGTATGACATTTCACCATTCGAAGGACCATGCACTGAAGATGTTATGCAAAAAAAGCTGGTAACATGCAGATACACTGAGTACAACCTTTAGAGAGACACAGAGTGCCTGCTCCCATTGGAATGGAAGCTGCTGCAGCGTACAGTGATCCAAAAAGGTGGGGAATGAAATACCAAGTTCACCATCCTAGGTACACAAGGATAAGCTAATAGCTAGATAGCCTTAAGAAAGGTCAGATAAGATTGTATCTGAAATAGGCTAAATTGTAGCTCATAGAGAAAGGACGGCAGTTTCGAAAGAGATTTGCATGTGGAAAAATACAAAATGTACAGCACACATAGGTGATGGTAGTTGCACTTGTAGTTATGGTCAAGAGAAAAGAAAGGGACAAACGGCAGGAGATCTTCCCCCAGGAAGTCCTCTAGTGAGAAGAAAAACGAAAATATGATGAGAAGTATGGATAGAGACAAGTAGCCACAGATGGCAAAGGATGATGGGACTTCAAGAACAGAGATGTCATGGACTTTGCTGAAGTTGGCAGAGACTGGGATAGAAGGAAGGGTGTAAAATACTCTCTTTGAGGTTTTTTTTTCCTAAGACAAGGAGGTCTTGTCATTAGAAATGTTTCTCCCAGCAGGAATATACAGTGTGTATCACAGAGTTATTTAGACCACAGAGAAGTGCTGCATTTGAACTTTCAAAGAAGAAGAAACTTCCATATCACTAGGATCTGATCCACTAACTTCCCATTCCTATTGTCATACCTGTTCCCTCTGGGGGGAAAAAAAAAAAAGAAAAAAGTGATGCAAAGGATTTATGACTTTCTTAAAGCACACCTCAGCTCTACATAGGAGACAGGGAGAAACTTGCATGAAAAAACAGCAAAACCTCAGAAAGGGGTGAAGCAGGCACAATGGAATGACAATATCTCTGAGTGCACAACTCCTGTCCCATGAAAACAGGTTGAACATTTTGATGTGAAAAGCTTATCATATCAGCCTTAAAACAGCCATAAGGTATGAAGTCTTTGCACTCTTTAGAAATGAATACCTAGCCTTCAAAAACTTTGCCAAGGAATCTGCCCTGCCCAAAAGCTCCAGGTCTCTGCATTCACCTCTGCATGGAGCCTACCAAGGGGGCAACACCACCAGCAGCAGCAACACTGGGCTACCCCTGTGGCATCTGGAGGAAGGCCTTAAGCTAAGCCAGCAATCTCCTGCAGCCAACATAAGAGCTAAAGGCAGCATTCAAGAGGGAAGGTTCCCCATAGCTCAGGCTCCTTCTCTCTTTCTCTTGATTCCTTCTGAATCCTGAGCAGCTCATCAGGGCAATTCTTTGATCCAGAGCCAAAACAATCTGATAACTTATAACATGGCAGTTATTGAACATTTCCCCCAATAGCATGCATCTCTGTTTATAGTGCCCTTGACTAATGCAGGCCCTTCCCAATTCAGAACCTATAGGACTGCATATTTTAACGGGGTGTTCATTTTGTATTAAAAAAGTATCCCTTAACTGTAGCCAGATGTCTACTGAACTCTGCAAAAAAGCTTTTTCTATGAGTGCCACTTGGTTTACTCTTACATCTGTTGCGTAGCTCAGGAATTAGTAGAATGTAAAATGTTTTATGAATTCCCTCTGCTCTCATTCAGTGTTAATATAGTCAACATGTTTTTCTAAAACCACATGCACGTTTTTTCCATTTCTTCTAATTTATTTGCATAACTTAATTCCCAAAGCTAACCTGGAAAATTCAAAGAAATTGGAGACAAACCCCATACACCTATATAAAAGCTTGGTACACTTCTTGTTCTAAGGAGGATCATTTCCAAAGGGCGAAATCTGACCTGACTGAAGTTAGGGGCAAAACTTTGAGAGGCATCATTAAAAGCAAGTTTGGCTCAAAACTACCCCCAGGACTCTTCCCTCACTCCTGTTATTTATGGTTATGACACACCATCCACTCTATATGAACATGTTTGAATTAGTATTCAGAAGTTTAAAGCTCCTTGGACTGTGCTCAAGCCTATACACACCATAATGGAATCACGGAATTATTAGCATCTTGGTTTGTTATTTTCCTAGACATTTCTTTTCTGTCTGAGACTGAACTTTCCATCTTATTTCCCCGCCGCCCTTTAATCTCAAGCATTGCTGTCAAATTTGCCAAATAAATCCCAAATCATCTCGGCCTTTTTTTTTGGAAATGAGTGAGGGGAAAAATGACAAACTGTAATTACCATCTTGCTCTCTATTGTGTGAAGCCCAAATTGCTTCATATTCAGCATAAATAGTAATTTTGTTCTTTAAAGTAAATTGTGACCTGATTTCAATTTTCTTCTTGGTTGAAAAGATGGTTGGTTGTTGCATAGAATGAGAAAGCAACTACTCAGAGTTGCCTATGTGATACAGTCTTAGCAAGAAAGGTTATGAAAATCAATGAGCAGGAATTTGCTGGTTTGGATGCTGCATTTCCATTATTCTGATTTCAGGCTATGCTCACGGTGCCAACATAAATCCACAGAGAGCAGCAGCCTCTGCACATCTTGTGCTTCCAGCTGAACTTGCTGCTTTAATGAAAGTGAATTCCTGTGCACAGTGTTCCCCAGCTGAAGGTTTCAAGGGGCAAATCCAGCTCCTCTCTCCTTGCCAATGTCCTGCTGACATAGCCCACATAATGACACTCCATGTTGGCACAGGGTAGGAAATACATCTGGAGGAAGATCTTTGTGCAATTTTGTAGTCATGAGCCAATTTTTTTTGCCAAATGCTTCTTACCCCTATTAGTTCTCCTGGGGTGGGGAAAGGAAACGTATGATTATTGATCCTGAAGAGGTTACATTTCTCATCAAGTGTCCTTGGGAGAGTATTAATTTCCTTCCCACTCAGTCAAGCTTCCATGGGAATGTCCCACAGACAATAAACCCTTTGGGTCTAAGGTCTGTTCAGCTGCAAAGTTACTTTCTTTTAGTCACAGAGAAGAAAAGGGGTTGGAGGAGGCATGAAGAGGTTCTCTGGTTCATTCTGCCAGCATAAGGCAAGATGAACTATACCTACATCTCTCTGGACAGACCTTTTCCGTAGTCTTAACAGTCTCCCAGCTTAGAAGTTCCACAACACCCATTCAGTTCTCTTCAGAAAACCATCCTGTTGTCCAGCCCTCACTTGCAGTGAAGCTCACTACTTCCCATCATGTCTCTCACAGCTACAAAAGCCAATTTATCCCTCTGTGTTACTGCCCCACTTCAGATACTTGAAGACCACTGTCATGTCACCCTCACTCCTTTATGGCACACACCTCCAGCTTCTGCCCAAGGGGCCACATCCCTTTGGCAGTGCTGTATGCCACACAGGGAGTGGCACCCAGCCCAATTGCACAGGCCAAAGGGAGGAGAAGGTTTACTAAACACATCTTGCAAAGAACACCCCAACGTGGACATACTCACATGAAGACTGGATTTTTTTTTTTCCCCACAACAGTATGAGATTGCTGTCTTGCATTTGGTTTGAGATCCACCACAACCCCCCCCAATTCCCATTTGGATCCTTTCCTGCAGATGTGCTCTCTGGCTGGATTTCTCCCCTCAACTTGTGTTTGCACTGTTGATTATTGCAAATCAACCTCACGAATGTATGCTTTTTCACATAATTACTGCAGTTTGTGCAAACCATTTTGAATTCTAGTTCGGCCCTCAGATGTGTCCACAGATGCTCCATAGCTTGTTGTCATCAGCAAATATGAATAAATACCGTAATTGCATTGCTTCAAAATCACTGCTAACTCAAACTCTACAATAAGCAGAACACAGTAAAAAATACAGAAAATAGAGCCCTCTTTTATATCACTGCTGGCATCTAAATTTCTAACAGCCAGCTTAAAGGGATGATTTCTTAGTTTCTGTGTTTGGCCATGGCAAAGTGCATGGGCCAGGATGGAAGGTTCCTCTGGCTTCAGTAAACTCAGGAAGGGGGAATCACTGCTCCCAGTGCCAACAGCATTCACATGATCTCAAGTAGCAGCTGGTAAGTGGAGATTACTCAGACCTCCTGAGTCCACAAGAACTTAGAGGGAACAGTGAGTACAGTGAACAGGCAGGTAACATTACCATGGAAATAATTTTACCATATATTTTCTATTATTATTTACTGTATCATTTCTATCAAAACCACACGAAGCACAAGTTGTTCAGGCTACAAGAAGTAAGTATCGCAGCTGCCACTACCAGAAATGTTTGCTACACCTAACATTTCAGGAGAAAACTCCTAGACTGGATGCTTCAAAGAGCAGCAGGTTCCCATCAGAATGAGTTACTTGGCAGCTACAGCCAGAGAACCTATGCACTGCGCTTCTCAGAGGAACAGCACAGGACTGGAAAAGGCAAAATGGAACAAGCCATTTGTTTAATTTGTGGCCCACAGTTGTTACAAAAAAATAACAAACAGGTGGGAAAATGTCTCCAAAAGCAAAAAGTGGTTAAAGGAAATGCAGTCTATATAAATCTTTCTCTGTTTTCTCTGTTTTCCTGTCTTTTCTTCTCTCCTTCCTGTTCCTTTAAGCTTAGGCATAGTTGTTACTACATCACAGTGATAAGCATTCTTGAATTATCATTTCTTCACACTATCAGGCCCTACATCAGTCTTATTTACAACATCCAGGCGGGGCACTCCTGTCAGGCATTACTGTCCACCTCCAGACATAGCTCAGCTGTAGCTGCAATCAGCCAGGACAGCTCAGGGCTGCAGGCAGAAGTAGCTGCCAGCTCACATCTGGAGCCAGCTGATGGCTGCTTCAGTCAGCTAAAGGACTTGTTTCTCATTGCAGACTTCCAGCAATGCCACCCACAGCCCATGACTTTTACAGTTCCCCTGCAAATCCTCTGCACTGAAATGGAAGGAGATGCAGAGGGCTTGGTGCCAGCTCCTCTCTGCACTAAGAAAATCTTTTTACATCAGCTTTACCTGCCCAGTACACAGGCCTTTTATGATCCTGCATCAGCCAACCTACAAACCAAATGCTGAGCACAGTATCATTGCATTCATGACTTGCATTGAGGGAGTGAAAACAAAAAATTCCCCATTCCCTAATGTACAGTCAGGGAGGATAAACAACATAATCAGCCTCAGAAGGTATCTTCTTCTAGACTTAGACAATAATCTAGTGGAAGTCAAGGAAAACTGGCAACAACCAAGAAGGCGTCTCCTGCCTCCCTATGGGAGAATAAGTAAGAACGTTAAGCTATGTTTTCCCATTTCTCCCAGTCTCTCTAAAGGCCATATCAAAAAGGGAGTAGGAAGCAAACAACTTGGTGAAGTGATCCTGCTGCAGTACATCTGTCTTTTCAAGAGCTTGAGTCAGCAAGCTGTGGAGGTTGCAGCACTTGGCTTGAAAGTACATTATCCCCAGGGGAGAACATGGCAGCAGCAGCAGCAGAGCCTTGGCATGCCGCAGCAAGCTCCCCTCAAGCTCCCCTCCATGGCAGCACCTTGCTGCATCAGCAAAGTCCAGTGTCTGTGTGTCTGACAAGCTGGACTCTGCAGTGTGGGAACACAGAGGGAAGGCAGGAGGTGCAGGCAGGATGCAGAGCAGCCACAGGAGCACAGCCGGAACAGCAATGGTGTCAGACCAGTGACCCAGGCAACCTGCTCAAGAGAGCAGGCTCTGACAATAGCCACCACCAGCTGCTTGAAAAAGTGGGAAACCATTTGCAAAGATGGCAAATAGGCATCTGTTTTGCATCCAGTGGGTTTCCTTTTGAAGGTCTGGGGCTTTTGCCTGAACAGTCTATCTGCACCTACATGTGTATTGGCTGAGGGGTTCATGCACTTGGTTTAAGAGGCTTTGGAATAGAAAATAAAGACCTGTATTTTTATTATGATTCAGCAATGCCCCTAACTTCCAAATTAATTCAGTAAATAACAGGAAAATCCAGGGTACTACACCAAGTCTCCTAAATCCTTTCTATGAGTCTCACTTGAAAAAACAGGTGATGCTCCTCACTTCACTGCTTCTTTCCACTTCTCCCTCCATCTCCTAGGGGCTACTGCTGCCTCGAGCATCCATCTCATGCACAGCACAGACCCATCATGCTGGTCTTACTGCCCAGCTCCAACCCTCCAACACAAGCAGAGTTCTGCACTAGGCTATGGCTCAGGCAGAGAGAACTGTACTTCTTCCTGGACTCCAGGTTTCCAACCCAGTACCTTTACAATCTCATCTCAAGTAACTATGTTTGTAAATACTATATTGTTTGTAAATACTATATTAAATGTTAGCTTCAACAATGTCTACAGTTTGATAGGTTTTATATGCAATTTTCTTCTTCTTGTAACTACATTATTGAAACTGTGGCATGCTGAGAAGTAAAAAAAAAAAAAAAAGAGAAAGGGCAGCCCCAAATGTTATGATGAAGCACAAAATTATTTTTATTTCGCTGAAGCAAGGGATATGGGTTACAACATTTGAATAGTTTAGATTTCTGTACACAGGAGAGCAGGAAGAAATTAGCAAACAACTCAGGTACCTACTAAACAAAGGACAGAGACGGGTCAGGGCAGGTCAAACAGCTAAACCCAGCTTTTCAGGCCAAACTGATCTGAATTCAAATCAATGATGTCCAATTCTCTAATTTACAGCTTAGTAGCATCTCCCTCTGGAATGTCAAAATAGCAACTCAATGCATAGTCCAGTGCTTTCACATTTCCCTAATGGAGCTATTCACATGCTGAACAAAGCCTGAAAGGAGCCAGGCTAGGAGGAAAAAAGTATGGATCTCACTAAATATTCAGTATTTAAAACGCAGGTCAGAGAACACAATTGAGTTTAATTAGAAAACTCAAACGGGACCCTGCATGTTAATGCACTTGCTCACTGCTTGGGTTCATTTCAAAGTGTTCCCATTTGATTGTCCTTGGAGACATTTGTATTTGTATCTAACAAAGAAGATAAAAAATGACAGGAAATGTTTGTTCTGGGTGTATCTGTGTAAATCTGCTTGCAGCAAAGATGTTATTGCAGCCCTCCACTATAGCACTGAGTTCATGAGACAGGAATGGTTGAACACTCAGCGCTGCGTGAACCTTCTTCCCTGGAAAACCCCTTACTAAACTGCATCCACAGCAAAATGTAGTTTCCAGGGCACTGGGATTTGAATTTTAGAACTCCAGAAAATTTCTTCAAGAATTAGAGCAGTGACACAGATCTGTATCACAGCCTGCCCGGAAATAATCAGGTTTTCAGTGCCTGGTGACCAATTCCCAGCTGCAGTGCACAGGGATGCTGCTTAAATGCAATGATGATGTATTTAGAAAACAAAAATTCACTTTTTTTTTTAGGGTTATAAATAAAATTGCTTCTTGAAATCACTCAGTGTATTAATAAACCCTAAGTGTGTGAAGCACAGTCCTCACCGAAACCCATCAGCTGCTTCTGTTAGTGCTACTCAAATATGATTATAGTGAAACAAGTTGGGTAGCATTCCTCTAGATATATTTTTCAAACACTTTTAAGTTTAGCCCTTTGCTATCTGTTTTTCAAAAGTTATCATATAATATAAACCAGCAATTTTTATTGCTATATTTAGTAGATTTTACAGAACCAAAAATAAAAATGTGTTGTGCTTATGTTTCCTTCAGATTATGACTTTTGTGGAAAAAAACACAGGGCACAAGTCATAGCTGAATCAAACACTATGAAATATATTCAAGAAACAGTTTAGACTACTTTAGGCCAGGACTGTCCTGAAGGGACCTACCAGTGGGTTATTCCCAGTATCCTTTTGAAGGATTGCTCTCCTTCCTTGACCTTAAAGATATTATATAAAGTACATATATAGGTACAAAAAAAAAAAAAAAAGAAAATTAAATACTGACTGGAGGCACACAATGTTTGCAACAGACCTGAACAAACAGCCCAACTGGAATGGTCCAAAAAGTCTGAATGTTTTCAGACTACTCCTATCTTTCTGTTGTGTGTGCAGTCCAAAAGTTTCAATGCTAAACTAGTGCACTGGTTCTCAAATTTTTCTCACAGATCTCCTTTCCTCCAGAGAGATCCATCCTGACTAGGAGATATCACTTCTGTTTGCAAGGTGCAGTAATGGATGGAGGGCTGGAATTCCAGTGCTGGGCCACACAAGGAATTGAACTGGAATCAAAACAGATTATGAACAGAAAATTAACCTGCATAGATGCTTCTTATTTCAGCTGATTTAAACGCAACTAATAGCAAGTGGCAGCAAACATATGCATATAAACTAAGGTTGTTAGCACCAAATACAGGATGTAAATCATACTTTTGAAGAAATATTCGAGGCCATTTAAAAGCATTATCCACAGATGTAGACATGAAAAAAATAAACAAATCACAGTAACATAATGAGGTGAAGACCTGGAGGAATATCCTGTTGTGTTCCATAGGACTATCTCAGACTCAAGAACAAATGCAAAGCTGGAAACTCAACATGAGATTGTCCTGTTTTGTGTGACAGCCACTTGTAAGGTGGCCAGTGTGTGTTCTGTGGGAAGTCTTATTTTGTGTTGCTTCAGCTGGGAAAATGCTGACTTAAGTGGTTGCTTATTGAAATAACTGAAGCTCCAGTTCACACACTTGGTCAAGAGTGGTGGGTGTGATTCCTGCTCCTTGGTGTGACCCAGTGCATGGGGCAGGGCCAAGGAGTCCATCCACAGCCCAGTGCTCACTGCTGTCCTTCCTGATCTGCATATTGTGGAACCAGCCATGGGGACCTTTCTGAGTTTTAATCTCAGGGGACATCTTATCCTAGACAAGGTCTGCTGCTGCTAAAAGCTGTCCCATGAGGGGCATTCCCCCTCCACACAGACTGAGCACACTCAAGGCCAGTCTCAGTGTAAGACCCACTTCCAGCAGCTGCAGATGGGACTTGAGAAAGGAACAACTCTCCATCCCATATTTTTGCGCTTATCCTTTCTTGTGCTCATCAACCAATCCCATGCCCACTTGAGGAGTCAGTTCGGACTGACTACATGGGACATCCCAAACAATTCTTCCCAGGAGGGACTAGCAGAGCTGTGGCATCTCTCCAGTCACCCTCATGTGAAGAGCACACACTGCTCTTCAGAGAAGCAGACTGAAACATGGGAAAACTGTTAACCACCTCATCTGGGTCAAACCTGACCCAAATAAAACCAGAACCTGCTTTTAAATCCCTCACCTCCTAATTTGTGGCTATTTGGCTTGCAGATAACTGTATGCTTGTATTCTGTCTATGGAGAGATGTTCCCCTTCCTGTCCTCGGTGTAATACCCTGGATTTCACTCTCCAGCAGTGCAACAGGAATTTGAGGGCTGCATTTTTCTTTCCTAAAGGGGAGACAAAAGCTACCAAGCATCTCTACTCCTTTGAACCTTGCAGACAAACTGAAAAAAAAAAAATCTCATTACTTGGAACATATTTTACCTCCTGCAAAGGGTGAAACAGGCCAAGTGCAGAGACAGTTAAAAAACCAAATCAAACCACCCTTCATCCATCCTTGCAAACTCACTGGAGCCTAAAGCATTTCCAGAGATCTCCCACTGTGGGGAGCTACAGACCACAGTGCCCTCGAATCACCCAGAGAGAAATAAAATTAAGGGGCTTTAATACAGCAGGTAGGAACTGTGTATCAGGGGTTCCTTCTGGAGAACGTGTAGTAATTGCTGTGGTACACAGAGAGTCAAAGAGATGAGTACCCACATGCCAGAACCAAGCCGGTCCCCTGAGCAAAAGGCTGGCAGGTCCTCTTTTGCATGTCCCTGTCTAAGCTGCAGGTATGTGATGCCCTGAAGGAATGTTAGCTTTCCCCTCCTTCAGAAATGCTTCTGGCTCTTTGTGTGCTGCTCCTGATGGAGGAATTCCCTTCCCAACGCCCAGCAGGAGATCACTTTAGGCATGTGCACAGACAGACAGCCTGCTATGCCAGCCAAAATAGGCTGTCTTAAATCCTGCACATTGACATCAAGTTGTGAGCTGATGTCTAAGAAAATTAGTGGAAAAACTCATAGCTGTAAACAGATGGCCCCATTTCACCTAATAGGGAGCAATGAGAAAAATCAAATAACTGTCAGATGAACACTTGAATGAAGTGAGGCAAAGCAGCACAAAGATTTTAACATGAGCTAAACAGAGAACTGAGATCTTAAATCTGACACAAGCTTTTGGGTCCCAGAAAAAAGCCTCGCACAGAAAGGAGTGACAGTGCAACACAGCAAGCCACAGCAAAGTGGCAGCCTGTCAGCCATAAGCAGATGAGAAGATGCTGCTCCTTAAGATAGCTGCAGGGCTGACTTGTATTTCAAGATTTAGCTTGAATACCCACTCACCTTCAAGACTCTCGGGTGCACCGAGACACTGACCTCTCAAAAGGTCAAATTCTTAATAAGCATCAGAGTGAAGAAAGCACAAGAAACAGCCTGTTTTTCAAATTCCAGGCAGGACAAATTCACCCCATCAGCTGTGGAACAGTGTCTGACGATGCCAAATTCAGCCCTTCTTGGGGCTGGACTTCAGCTGCCAGGCTGAATCTGATCCAAGCAGTTAAAAGACAGTTGTTTTGGTTCATCCCTCACACACTCCCAAACTACTACTATTTTCCCACCTTATAATCTACTCATAAAAAAATAAAGACCTGGTACAAAGAACACAGGACAGACAAATGAGAGTTGCTCCATTTGAAATGGCTAATGAGAGAGGCCTCCTTTTCTGGCAGGGAGGCTGAATCGAGTTCACTTACAGGGTTGTTTAAGTTGGTTTGTTTAGATTCAGAGCAGAGGCCACAAAAAGCCTTCACAGATACAGCAGTGAAGGCATTACAATCCCCGTAGCTTATCAGGCTGAACAAGAAAATACTTCTGTGCAGCAGGTTACAAAAGTATAAAATCCTTCTCACCTGTATTTTCACTGTATCTGCTGTGTTTTCACACCCATAACTGGGGGTAAGTTCTTAAAAGCACAAGACCCAATGATTCAGCAGAAGCATTGGCAATGCTAACATAAAATGAGGCTAAATTTCTACCAGTTCCTTCTTTCCATCTGCCTTATGGCCTCTCCTGTCTCTTGCCTACTCCCTGTGCTGTACACCCTCTCATTTACCTCTCTCTGTGCATCTGATTTTGGTAGATTATCTGGAGGCATCAACCTCGTGTACTTTCAGAAGCTTCAGTTTATACAAATGAAAGAAAAATGGCCCAACAGCAAAGCTGCATTTAAGTGTTTGCTTTTTACTTCAGAGAGGGTGAGCACCTTAGAGAAAAGAGGTTTATTTTAAATACCTGCAGAGTCTGGTGGACCACAGCACTGCAGCATCACAACACTAGTGCAAAGCCTGCCTCACCCACTTTGGGCTTAGAGTTTTACTGAGTAGATACAGCCTAAAATAGGATAGCTGTGTTCCTGGCGATAGCTGAGGACCTCTTAAGTGAACAGTCTTAGGGAAAAGTTGATGAAAGGAGAAAACAAACACCCATTTTAAATCTCTGGGCAGCGCTGCCCGTGTTTATGACATGGCAGCAATTCCTTTTTTTGTTCTCTTCCTCTTCTTTCACAGCTCTGTGTTGAGTTGCCCTGCCTATATTGAACTCACAGAAGATGCAGTATTTATATGCAGGATGGCCCCAAAGGCAGGAAACACTTGTGTAGAAGCACACACTAATTTCCCATTAACTGCAGCAGAACTGAAATCATGCTGACATGAGGTCACAATTTATGTCTCATTCTAGGTTCTAACTACTATGAGTAGTTTTCTTCCCAAAATTGTATACAGGCACATGCACAGCTGCTGAAGTGGATGCAGGTAACAAACACATTTACTGTGAAACTCTCCAAGAGTTAGAAAAAATGGCTGGCTAACAGTAATTTTTCTCTCAATGTCAACAGACATTTTACCAACACACATACATAGGCTTTAAATGAAAACCAGAATTAGAAGACATTAGAGATATACCACCTTTAGATCTTTTGGTATTAAAGCAGTTACATTTTAAATGTTTCATACATTGGAACTCTCCTGTATTTTCGTATCAAATGTACATGGCCAAAATGGATGAAAAGCAAAGTGACAACAAATCACAGGCGAGATGCAGTACAGGCAGCAGAATTCTAGATTTTAAGGTCCCTGCAGGAACTGCCGTTCTGGAGATTTTGAATGCAACTCTAATGTAAATTTAACATTCACAGTACATGTTGAGCACCTGCATTTTCAGCTTGAAAAGGAAACACCCTTATTTGGTGTTAAGAAGATTATATTGGCAGAATATAATCTTCTTATGCGTTAAGGAGAGCACACTCAGGTGCAACAAAGCACCTGGAACACAGGATTTTGTAATAGCAAAATCCTCCAAGTAACACAAACCAAGAGTGGGCAGGTGGGGAGAGTAATTTAGGACAGGACTCTGTGCCAAATCTGGCATATATGTTAGTTTATTGTGTGTGAAGCATGAAATGCTTGCAGCAAGCTCTGCATGGCAAATCCAATGAGATATGCAAATATTCAAACACTCTGGGATTTCTGAACGCTGCAAATAGGGAAAGTCAATCTGAAGTCAGAAAAGATATGTTATCTGAGGATCCCAGGATAGTGTTAGTCACACAAGGTCAGGAAAGCAGAGAGAAGTCCAGTCTAGAGGCAGCATGAAGGACTGAAGTTCTCCCAGATGGAAAAGGAGGAAAAGAAATAAATTTTCAACATACATTTAATCAAGTCCTAACGCAGAATTACTACTGAAAAGCCCAAATTAAGAAGCCTAGAAGGACAGAGAAAGGAGAAAACACCATCCCATCTACAAAAGGCCAAGTCTCATACTGAGTGACCCCAGGGTACCCACAAGGCCAAGTCAGCTCTTTGGCAGAGCAGCCTCAGGTGGCTGAAAGAGGAGGCCGCTGCAGTGAGCCAAGACACTGCTACTGAAAAGGAACAGTATTGGCTAAATACCCCCTAGAAGGACATTTTCTTATCTTGTAGATGTTCAAAGTAGTGCAATTGTAGCCTACAATCACCTTTATGAAGACAAAGGTCAAAAATAACTCTTTGCATTATGGCTGGTACTAAAACAACTTCCCAGTGATCTGAGAGTTGTGGAGAACCTTTGGGAGCAGCAAAGTGAAGTGATAAATTCTCTCATAAATAAGCTAACTTGTTTTCTAAAGTTGGAGATACTCTTTACAGCCTCCTGGAAGCAGCTGATTTAGGGACTTGTGGAACAACAGACACGTCTCCAGGTCTCTTCAGTGGGTGAGAATCCATTGCCTGAAGGCAAAGAGCAGGAGCATAAATCAGTCGCTGACCCTGACAACACTGTCTCATTCCATCATTCAGAAATTAATACGGTTAAACTAAATGTCCTGGGAAGAAATATGTCATTTGAAGGACACAGTATAAAACAGATAGTTTGGGCATTCGGGACTTTGGGTTAGTTTCTGAAATTATTAACTGGGCATCTTGCAAAAATATGCATTTCTGTGACAACACATACAATGGTAGTGTTCTATTGAGTCTAAGAGCTGGTACATGCTTCAGAGGCCTAAGTCTACCCAAGAATCTTTACTTGTATCTTAATTACAGACACATTGCCCTGGGAGAAGAGAAACATTTCTTTGCCCAGTGTGACCAACCTTCACAGTCTGATGATTACAAAATATAATTTTTTAGCAATTTTCATGGTCTTCAAACACAAGCATTTGCAATTATTGCATTATCTAGATCAACACTTTAATACATAAATTAAAATTACATAGTTAAGCTCACAATCTTGCCTAGCAGCATTTCCTGTTCAGTGATTTGGATCAGCATGGGCTGATCCTTATTGGAATGCCTGAAACCTTTAATTGTATTGCACGTGAACACAACAGAATTTTATGTTCATGGCAGCGATTTAATGTCCACTCCCCTTTAATGAAGTCTTTTAAGTGATCCATAGAGAAAAAGTTAACAGCTTTAATACTTTGGCTTACAGGAGTCCTTTTATTGATCAGCATAAACCCCAATACTTCTGCAACAACTCCCATGGCAAATAAATGTCAGCAGCAGTTGGTCTGGTTTGGAAACGAGCGCTGCTCTCCTTCTGCCAACAGTTTAAGGGCACAGTTTTCCCTTGAAATACTGAGCCTAGTCTTCATTAAAAATCTGATTTTGATACCACTTATCAGCAATACCTGGAGCAACTCAACTGATGTTAATAACATAACAACGGGATAAAATCAGGCTCAGTGAAAATAAGGACTCAGGACCACAGGCAATAAAAGTTTTATGTCTATTTATATCGGATCCAAGCTTGGCCTGGCTGATCTAACTCTCATGTATTCATGAAAAAGAAGTATGTACAATGCAGCAGATGTACCAAGTAAAGCCGAAAAAGCACCCAGTGGAATATTTTTGGCTGCTTCTAATCTTATCATCTTTTATTTACTCAGTGAATGCTCTTCTCCGTCAATGCAGACAAACTCAAAAACTACTTTCCTCTTTCCTTTTTATTCTGGCAACATCCTTCAGAAGACTACGAACAATCTGGGGGCTGTATCATACACCTACATGAAAGAGCATGAATTTACTGTCCTCACATTCCAATCTAAAGGAACCCAGAGCCACTCTGCTCTGGGTACAAAGCAGCAGGCCACTTCAGCAGCGACTAATGTGGCCACAGCCTTCCTAACAAGAACTATGTTATTACTGGCCAGTTTTCTAGCAAAAGCAAGTAAATTCAGGTCTCTCTAGACCCATTTGCTTAGGTACAACTTGTGTCTTACAAAAAAATCCCCCAAGCAATACTCAGGAATTTGAATATTGTGACTAATTTTGGGGTCTCATGCTGCAGTACTTTGTGTCTGACTTCTAGATACCAGGAGAAGACATAACTTTATCAATCTCTGGAGATGGCCAAGACTTCAGAAACAAAATTAAACCAATCAAATTTAATTCATGTCTCAATTTTGGACCTGAAAAGTTAAAGAAGGCACTAAGAAATGCAGATTGGACTTGTGTCATTTCCAACTCACTGTTTTAACTCCTGGGGATTTCCTTTCAAGAGATAATTCCTGAAAATTATATCCTGCTTTTCATACATGCTGGGAAGACTAAAGTCATCTTTGTCCAGCTTTTCTGTGCCACTCACAATTCTGGAAACCAAATAATGCAAATGTGGTCAATTGTTCCTTATATGAAGCCCTGCTGCCATTCTGGTGACCTTTGGCAGGACATCCCTTTTTGCAGGGCTTTTATGAATGAGATGAGCAGGACAGATCTCAGCACAGATTCTTCTGGGACTTCACTGGTAATGCCCTTCATTCACCCCAAGCCTTTGTTTCTTATCTCTTAATTACAGATATAACTATGCCAGGATCTTCCCTCTTCTATCACAATTGCTTCACCTCCTAAAAAGCCTTTGGCAAGGACAGCATCAAAAACATACCAAAATCCACACAGACAGTATCAACCAAACCATGTTATCTATGTATTTGTTGATCCCTTCAGAGATGTACAAGACAAGGTATTTACAATAGTCCTTAACGAAGCCAATGGATTCTTCCTCAGCAGACTGGATTGTCCAAGCATCTACTCATTCTATCCTTTATTAGGGAGTCTCTGCTAATTTGCTGATGTTGCAGGCCTGTGGCTCCCACATGCCCTCAGAATCCTTTGAAGCTGGACATCCATCATCACCTTGAAGTCTTCAAATATGGAGAAAGTTTTAAGCAACAATACATTTTACTACAAGCAACACAGCTACTTCATGTGTGAGTTCCCTTAGACTCTCAGATGAACACCATCAGGTTTTATCTACTGCACCAGAACTTCTTCCACAGTAGCCTTGGACATACTCTCTCATGAATTTACCCCAAAATGCTCTGTCTGTCTCACCTATTTCTTCAGTAGTGGGTAACAATGTAGATAATGAATTTGGCTTCTCTGCAACAGGGTGTCCATCATCTTCAGCTGCTCAGTTTTAAACTATGATCATAAAGTGATCCCACAGTCTCTGATCAGCTTTTTGCTTTTGAGGGTTTGAAGAATTAATACTGGGTTTTTTTAGTACTTTAGCTAATTGCTCCTTCTTTTTACTTTATATTTTTGTATCTTTATATCTCCTTATGGAGATTAGGATCCTTTTCCTTCTCATCCTTTGGATACATTTTTAGCATTTCAAAAACTGTCTTCCCATCATTTCATAACCTAATTTACTTTGCTGTTTAGCCTGTATCTGCTCTCTTTGACCATCTTCTAAGCCCTTATTTGAGGGTGATATGTACTAACGATTCTGGTGGGGTATCATTCAGCAACTCTGTATCTCCTCTAAGTGTTCAACTCTCTTAAAATCCCTTTTTAACATGATCTTATAAATCTTCACACACACACAGTTAATGTTATAGAGCTGAGCATAACTATGGTGAATGGCCTTTTTATTCTGCAGGGACAGTGAATCTAATAGACATTGTAGTCACTGGTATGAGCTGCACTTAAAATGCAAAATTTTCAGACAGATCTGGCTTACTTACTGTCAAATCAAGGTTTTGTTTTTTTTTTTTTGTGGTGCACCTTGACTAGCTGCTGGAGGAAACAAACACTGACACTGCCTGCCCATTTCACCTCTGGGCAAATCTTAGACAAGATGTGAGGCAACAGTTACAGTGGTAACCGGATTTTCCATATACAAGAGCATTTTCTGCCCCTGTGATCTCTGTGTTTATGCAGTTGGAGCCATTGTTCTGGTAGAAGAGACAATAATAAGGATCTAATGTTATTTTCTTCTTATTGGACATGAAATTTCAACCCAGGTTGCACAGAATTCCTTGCAATTTCTGCTACCAAACATGATCTTTAAACTATTCCAGATTTTTTTTTACTGATCTCGAGTGCTACAAATTCATGTCCAGACTTGCACCTTACTGTGAATTAAGTCCTTCCAGATGGTAGGCGACACACACACACTCATTCACACAGTTACACACTCACACACACAGTTACACCCCCACACACTCTCACTGTTACACCTTCACACAGTTACACACTCAAAATTACACACTCATTCACACACAGGTGATACCAAAACATTGGAAGTACAGTTTTTCTGGTACCTCTTATTTCCAAAATAAACCTTTGACAGGTTTTCCTGATGGCCTTTAAAGAAGGAATTGCCTATGTACAAATCTTTTTTTGAAATTAATAGCTAAAAAAGGAAAGAGTATGAAGAATTATTGCAAAGTATGGATTAATTTTTGTGTGGAACTGCTATTTGTAAGGATTTTATGTTGGTGCCTGTGAGAGATGGGATGGCAGCTGCTATCTGTCTGCTTGGCTTTTCCATACACACAGCAGATGCTATTCTCAGAATTATTTTTCGACATCCCTGTAGCATGATGCCGAACACATGGAGTCTCATCTTAAGCAATGGCACAGATATTTCTCGTGGAAAACACGTCAAGTCCTAGCTTCAAGCTTTAAATGAGCCAGAGACTTTTGTGCATGAAAACAAGTTGCCCAACTTCTCACCATCTGAGAGTGCATTTAAGTAACCTGTGAAGACCTACCTGGCAGGAGCAATGTCCTTGCTCTTCTCTGCTTCAGAGATGCTTTATGGATGTGCAGAGTTTTTTTAACTTTGAGAGCTCTATGCTGAGGAATAGGGAAGAAGAAATAAAACAGCAACTCTCTTGGCACAGATTAAAAAAAAATACACCTTCTGCCAAAACTTCTAGTTTAATTTTGGTCTCACTTAAAAAATAATCTTTACAGAACATTAAAATTCTACATTTTGTGTCCCTTAGGCAGCAATAAAATATCAATTAATGTCAAGCTAAATAAAAAGAAACAAACCCATTTGTTTTTAATAGCTAGAAATTAATAGCTAGAAATGAAAGTCTTCAACCCCTCAAGCTCCTGGCTTCAACCACAAGGAGAGAGCCACTCTTTTTGCTGACCAGGTCAGCAGTGAAGACAAAACTCCAAGGACAAAATTTACTGAAGTACAATCTCCCTCAGTAACATGAATGTCACACAGTCACAGATGAATTTAGGTAGAAAGGGACCTTCAGAGATGATCTAGTCCTACCCCTGCTCCGAGCAGATCAGCTTGTTCAGGATCATACCTTCTTAGTGGTTTGCAAAAACCAGGTGGGTTTGACAAAGCAAAGAGAATATGGGACTGGAACACAACACTGACCTAATAATTTAGAATTCAGAAACATTTCAGAATAAAAAAGATTAAATCAGTAGAAAAATGAACATGTTTTGGATACCCATAGTAAACCAAGTTTTGTTGCATAGGGTTTTTGTTTGTTTGTTTTAAACAAAATGACCAGGAACAGAGACAAGCAAAACATTTCTTGTTGCCCAGACCTGGCATGCTGTGCAAGGTGACCTGAATCAGGCATGTCAGACTGTCTTATCCTGCTGAAGTTCTTCACTGACAGTCACTGATGGAGCATCTGCATCCTTGCTCATCTGCCTGAAGGAACCAAAGCCAAGTGCCTCTTGATCTTTAATTGCTCCCTCTCCCATTCCCTGCTTCTCTTATGTGGCAGAGAACAGCAAAACAGTGTTTCTCACTATTTGAATTAACCTAATTAGCACAGTGAGACCCCAGGCCACACATGCTGTACAGACCTAAACAATATAATTACAGGAATACTTTCACTTTAAGAATGTTTTTGTTTGCATATTCCCCTTTTGCCTCATTTTCTTCAGATGAATTACTGAAAAACTCATCTGATTGTGTTCACTGAGTACCTATAGTGCCGTGGAGGAGGTTGGATTTTGTTATTCAAACCTTATTTCCTCCTCTCCTGTTCTGTCTTTCTGAAACAAAATAACCCAGTTCTCTTCTCCTTCCACATTTTAAACTCCTTTTTCATTATTTCAGCTTCTTAAGTTTGAGGTATTAAAATAAAACCCCCTGCAATATGGTAACAGGAGGAAGAACAAAAAACAGTAGGCAGACTTTTATTGTACTTAGTAACAGTAAGTAAAGTAAAACTTTTTAAAAAAGGTTAAACTAAAAACAAGAGGGTTTTAATATTTCACTTTTATTACGAGCTGGAAAACTTCTAACAAAAGCCTTCCGTGAAAAATCTTGAACGATACTTTTGTAAGAGACAAGGCTTTTAACGGCAAATAAATGAAACCCCAAAGTAAGCTCTCATCTTAGAACCTTGGGGATAGACCTTTTAGTAGGGGAGGGCCTGTAGCTACAGGACAAGGGAAAATGGTTTAATACAAAAAGAGGGTAAATTCAGACTACTTGTAAGAAATAATTTTTTTGCAATGAGGCTGGAACTGGAACAGGCTGCCCAGAGAGGTGGTAGATGCCCCACCCCTGGAAACATTCCAGGTCAGGCTGGACAGGGCTCTGAGCAACTCTGATCATGGCAGGGGGGTTGGACTAGATGAACTTTAAAGGTGCCTTCCAACCCAAAATATTCTGTATTTCTATTTGTTCCTATGCATAAGACATTGGGTTGACCCCTTGTCCAGGGAGGTCAACTGTCAGCCCTACTGGAAAAATTGACTAATAATTTTCAGCTAATTCCCAGCTCCTAATTAGACTTCAGGACAAAAGAGCTCACTTCCCTGCACTCTACCACAAACCAACAGAGACCTGCTAAAAGAATTCCAGGTCAAATTCCCTGGATGCAAGTGAGGTGAATTATGACAACCATAACACAGGCTCCAATAACAGTCTGAAACAAAAAAAGCAAAACACCCCAAACAGAAAACCCAACCATACTGCTGAACAAATAGCCAGGACAGATGAAACTGCACAGACCCCCACGGCTTCCTGCAGAAGCAACTTGGAAGTAGATGCCAAGAGAGCTGCTTAGGTACATGGGGTACAAAAGTTGACAAAACTACAAATGATGTGGTCAGGAAAGAATTTTAGAGCCAAAGTTGTGAGGAGTGCTTTAGCAGAGCTGCACCTCTCCAGAGAGATGAGCACTGCTGGCCATGCCAGTCCTCACAGGCCTCTTTAAGGGCACACTATCATTCTGAGGACAATACAGAAGAAGGCTGAGTCCACAGCTGCCCTGACTCCCCGCTTCACCTCAGGCTATCCTCATGTGTCATCTCCAGCACTGCACTGGCAGAAACCTCCCCACAATTTTGAAGGAAGCGACAGGGCTTTCCATCTCTGCATTTCTCCAATGAGCAAAATTTTTCCTTGGTTCTAGGTTTCAGACTTTCTTTCACATTCTGTGCATAAGTGAAGCCGAGTGAGATCCTCAGTACAGCTCAGAGACGCCTCAGTGAATGAGAGGAGTGCCCAGTAAGATAAAGCAGATGGGACTGAGAGCATAAATTAGTTTTGGGGTCTGCTCCTACAGCTCCACATCCCTATGGAGTTTCTACTGAGGCTGCAATGATGAACCTGCTGGCTTTGCATTCATTCTCTTACGAGCTAATAATGAATCCTCAGAGCCTGCTGAGCAGTAGATGACTTCAAAATACGTGGAAACTTCAAGCCCAGCACAGGTATTTATTTTAAATTAAAGCCAGGCTCAGAGCAAATTATTACATAAAATGGGCAAGGACTGTTTCCTTAAGAAAAAGATTTTACAGTGGCTTGTTTTGGTTTGTTTTTAAAGAAAATCAACACAAAAAACCTGTTGTAAAGGCCCTTAAGGCTTATCTCTACAGCTTTACCACCACAGTGGTGTTTACCTTTCACAGAG
>VYZT01013186.1:0-35846 GCA_013400735.1 Pomatostomus ruficeps | reverse complement strand
GCAATTCGCATTGAAATTCTATCCTATAAATTTATTAAATACGCTTTGAGGCTGTAGAATATGTGCTTATGTGCTGCACGTGAAGTTACAGTTTCAGATTATGGTAGTAATTTTCATTTCAGAGCTGTACTTTAGACATTGCTTTAGAATTCTTTTTTCCTTATTCAATGAGAAAAATTACTTTATATATATGCACATTCCAAAATCATTTTCTAGCTCTACTCCAACACATTAGGGCTTGTAAAAATCAAGTCTCCATCCTATTTTTGAATTTTTCACTCATTCAACATGAGAATTTTAGCAGCTGGCTGAGAACCAATTACTTTTAGGAAGATGTGCTAATTTTTGGCAATAATGTTTCGTGGTATTTATTATTATTCATTGCTTTCTTGTTATTTTATAACCTTGGTGAGACTCAAAACTAACCTGCTTCAAATGGAATTCACATTTCCTGACTCTTAGTATGATTCTCTTCCCTGCATACACTGGGAAAAAAACCCCTGGTGTTGAGATTGAGGAAGTCATGAACATCTGAGCATTAATAATGTACTATATTAAGCAGAAAACTTGAAAGTAAAGAAGAGAGACCCACTATATCTAGTTAGCCCCTGTAATTGGTCCCTAAGTCTGAGAAATTGAATTGGACTAGTACATGTCCTACTCCAGAGCCTTCATCCCAGCACCTCAAGGCTTTCATTAGTAATGCCTTCATTCCATCAGCACCTCAGGCTCTGAGATTCTCTAGAAGTCTCTCTTGAGAAGTTGCTGGAAATCATATTTCTCCTGGAGGGACAAAGAAATCTGTGATTATTCCCAGTTCTCTTCTAAGAGAAGGGCAAGCGGACATCAAACAATTCTACCAAACTGTAGGTTCAAAATAAATGAAATATTTCTTTGTACAACTCTCAGTCATCTTAATCAACTCATTACCTTGGATGCTACTTGTTTGAATATGGAGTTTAAAAGCATTTAACAACCAGGAGGGGAAAAATATTTTGAAGGCTATTAAATGGGATTATTTAAGTTTGTAGGTCCCTGATACAGATACTGCTGGTGGCAGGAAACACCTGCTTGCTTGTCTTCCCCTATTTTTTCCTTAAGCATCTGCTGCTGGCCAGTGTCAAAACAGGACAGTGGCATAAACAGTCTGGTCTATGCCAAATAGACGTATCCAAGGATTGGAATTATTAAGCTATCGGAAATCCAGGAAAAGATAGGATATGAACAATCATTTGCTTGGCAGAATACAAAGGAACCCCCACATTACTTCAGGTTGCTCATGGTTTTTTTCATACTATTTCTTGCTCTGGGGTTCTCCACACACATCTTTAGCATTGATGCTGCAAGTCCAATTAATTTCATAGCCAAGGCATGTGCCACGGGATCTTACCACACAGTTTGTGCAGAAACCAAAATTCTGCAACTACCAAGTAGTGTCTTGTAACAAGACCCCTAAAAAAGGCAAAAGTACGTTCTAATAGTTTATAAAGCACTGAAAAGAGCATCAGGAATTACTTGAGTAGCTGCACATTGCGGAATTGATTCTTAACACCAACAAAATATTGCACTTTCTGAACAGTAAACTTCACACTGAGGTGGTTATAATTCATGGCAGAACTGGATTTCCTAATGACAGAGAACTGGGAATGAAGTAGTGGAACCTCTGAGATTTCTTCACTTTTATGTTTTTCCTTTCCAAACTGTGGAACAGGGGAAAACAAATCAGAGGGTGGGTGGAGGGAGAACAGAAGAGAGTCAGCTTGACCAGCCAAACCCTGCTGACAGAGCCAAGTAACATCCAGCATCAGTTATTGGCCAAAAAGCCCTACACTGACTGTATGGCTTCTGCAATCGTGGTACTTGTAGTTACAGCCACAACATGCATAAATGCTGAAATAAATCCAAACATTGTGTAGGTAGTGCTACAGAAATAGCAGCCCTGGAAACATACATGAATGGCTTTAGATGAATAGGCTGTAAAGAAAAAAATGCTAGAGTGTTTTGCAATTTGAAACTCTTTGGATGTAACACTACTGTTAATGCAAGGGTATCCAGAAGGAAACTTTACTCTATAAAGAGCAAGATTAAAAAGAAGCTATATCATCCATAGGGGTTTTCTTCCCTATATGTACACACACTCCTAAACATATTAAGGTGTTTCTCAAACTTCTGCTTGTGGGGCAGCTCTCTGGCTGTGAAAGGCCTTCACAGAAAAGAGGCTGACTATGATCTGTCACTGGAAAGATTAGCAAGGCACAAACATCCTTTAGAACAACAGCACAAACCCCATCACATGCTCTCTACTACTAACATGTTTACACGTATCCAGCTGGCAGCACTTGGAGGATTTTTGCAGGCTTCCCACAGATAAGCAGTCAATATGAAAACAATGTCTCCCAAGTTTGTGAAGTCAGAAACTAAGATTTAGTGCTTCTTGAAAAATGCTAAATATACTTAAAATCTGAATGCCTTTCTGAAGTGCTGAAGCATGGCACAGAAAAGGCGTATGTCATTCAGCTAGATCCCATCCCTCTGCCAGGTCTGTCTGAAATACCACACTAACACCTGACACTGCTTCAGAACTGAGACTTGCTCAGCGTAACAACAGCAGGCTTTTCTTCGTATTTAATGAATACGAGACCTGTCTGCAAAAAAAACACTCCCAAAAATGTCTCGCCCTTTTATATAGAAACATGACCTTTACTTGTAAAAAGGAGACTTGACAACACTCTACAAATGAGCAGAACCCCTTCAGGGCTCCCAGATGCAGCAGATGCTTTCAAAAGCCAAGCACCGACGTAGGAGGGTTTGTACCACAACACAGACGAGGGTCCTTTGAGGGTCTGTGAACTGCTATGGTGGTAAAGCTTTTTGCTCAAGGCATGAACACTGGCTTTTGGGTAGAATGTGTCATAAGGCCCTGAAGATACTTGCTGCAACAATTTAAGGGCTTTTAGTCTCTGATGGTCCAATTTGACTGTTTAGCCTTGCTGAAGTGGATTACTGCTGTAGTAAGGTGAGCAAGAGTCTACTGTGTCCAGATAAAGCATGAAGCAATAAGTTTAAACCACTGATTGAAAGATCAGTTGTGAAGCACAATAGACATAAATTTTCCAACTCCCTTTGAACTTGGCTCTTTAACTCCAGAACAAGAGTTACCTGATTACTGAACACCATTCATCCCTTGACAGGCATAGTTTTTGGAAGGATGATGAACCAGTATTTCAAACACAAGTCATCACTTACTCTGGGGTTGATGAAGTACTACTTTTTAGAGGTCCATCAGAGTACTTGCCTTGTATTTGGAACCTCTTCCACACAGGTATACCTATGAGAAGCCTTTTACACGTACCTTCCGAAGACACCTACCTTACAGGTGTTGCAGGTGGGAAGGCATTTCCTTGAAAGGGCCAAAAAACTCCAAAAGCACTGGCAATCACCAGAAGCCATGAGGCTTTAAGCAACCCTGTTCCAGAAAACAGACCTTATTAAAGGGCTCTAGTTCTTCATTCTTCTCTAAAACAGCTACCCAATTTAGGTGAAAAGCAACAAGCAAGATACCATAAACTCTTAGTGCAAATCAATTAAGAACCCAAGAGTTAAAAGATATTATTAGAGAATTAAATATTTTAAATAATAAAGTTTGAAAACCAAAAAGATCAATTGTCCTATGTAAAGTTAACTGAAATTGTTTTCTCAGCTTTCATACTAATTATCATGAAAAATTAGTCCCAGAGGAAAGTACCATCCTGGGGCAATGAAAAGCTTTCCCATTAGAAATGCCAGGTGAATGTATTAACCATTCTGCTCTAACCATAAGCATTGCCATTCTCGGTCTCAGAATTCTGAGCTCCTGGAATGTGTCCATCATTGCCATTTAGCTTGGCTATGCAATACAGTCAAGGATAAAAAAGTAATGGATGAGCTTTCAGGGTCACAAATTCTTTTTCAAATACTGGAAATTTTTGTTTACTCTAGACCACTTAACCAAGCTATAATTTGTGGGTTTAATGCCTCATGATTCACCAACATTGAGGAAGCCCACAAGAAATATAATTTTCAAAGAATTTCTCAAAAATGCGGGTGGAAAATCCCTGTTTGCTGCCCAAGAGCTCTTTGACTCTGCTGTCAACTAGCATACAAATCCACAAGCAGCTGTCATACCGACCACACTGGATTCATACTGAAAAGGTGCAGGCAGAGAGGTCTGGGCAAGTAGAGCTGCACTGACACTCTCAGGTGTCAGTGTTCTTTTCCATATTCTAAGCTTTTAGCAAAAACTTTGTAAGTCTTACTAAAGCAAGATGATGTCACACACACACACACAAAATTCATAATTTTCAGACCTTATTCCAAAGCAGATAAACAGAAATAACCTCACAATTGAGGTATATAATCAAGAGCAGTAAGGCAACGTGAAGTGCTTTGCATATTTTGTATTTTAAGACTAGAATTAGATATAGATTCTGCATCAAAAAGAAATTGTACTTCTATCCAGAAGTTCTTCATACAGGGACTCATACATCAGTCTCTAAGTAGAAAGAATGGAACAACAGAAATTAAAACCTGGGGTCATCACTGATATGGAAAGAAACCCACCAAACCAAACCAACACAACATCCACCCCACAAACAAAACAACAGCATCAATGAAAAATCTCCCTGGATGAAAAAAATGGAAGACTGTAAACCCTAGTTTGTATTTTGAGATTTAAAGAAAACTGGTAATAAAAACTAAATTGTACCATTGTTAATATCAAAAGTAGAATTGCACTTGCATAACAAGTTATACTAAAAACAAGTGTAGGAGAATCATCAAATACATAGCAGCTGCTGTATATTGAAAGCTGTCATTACCAACACTGCATTTTACCTGCAAACCCGTGATGTTTCCCAGTAATAGTAGATGCAAAACCTCTGCAGCAGTCAGTCCTGTTTATAGGACCAGTGATTCCTGGACTGGCTGTTTGGGAGTTATGATGAGTCACAGAGCAGACCCAGTTATAAAGACCCACTGTTACAGAGATTAAGGCTTTAGTAGTGTGCATGCAGACCTTGCTGCTGGCCTCAGCTGCAAAGAGTGGTTTTGTGCACGGTTAATTTGTTAATATGGATACTGCCTACATCTAATATATGTTATCTGGGGTTCCTAGAGTTTTTACATCAGCAGGAATCCAGTACAACACCACACTGAAAGCAGATCCATTCACAGAAAGTGTTGACTGATGTGTTCCCATGAGACAGTGGTGAACTCAAGCTATAATGCCTGCATTAAGAAACTGCAATCAGATTATAAATGCAAACATTTAATTATGTCATTGAAACTAGCTTAGATGGCAAAGTAGCCCAAAGTAGCCCAAGGTTTTAAATGAGCATCAGGATGTCCTGATAAATTAGCAGTCCAAAGAAGTCTGCTAGTGATCATAACACAGTTGAGAGCTGATAGATTACCTGGATTTTGAGAAGGATAATATATCACATTGGATTTTGAGTACAGAGGTAAAGCTACAACCTTTCTAGATATCACACACACAGAAACCTCCAACCACTTTCAAAAAGCCTATGCCATCATTTCCCCAAGAGTTTATCACCATACCTGCCCTTTAAATAGTACACCTCTTTCAACACCACGGTATCACCAAAACCTGATATCTGATGAAGCACAGTGAAGACAAACAGCTATTTCTAAGGGAAAATCTTAATTTCAATTTTAAATCATATGTTTTCCTGAAGTGTTTCTAGATGTATCAGAAGGCTCAGTAAACTGTGGGCAATTAACTACAGGCTTACATCCAGTGAATGAATTTATTTGTGGCAAAAAGCATCCAGATTGAAAAAATGGTTTCTCTATTTTTCCCTTGGTGGCTGACCATGTTTCCCAGAAGAATAGAAAATCTTGCAAACCTTAACCTTGACTGTAAATTCTCACCACATGTTTAAGTCCTCAGAGGGAAAGAGAGAGGCATATGTATTCATTTTACCTTTGCTTTCCTGAGACATAAAGTTTAAAAAAATTATTGTCTCCTTCAGGGTGGCACAAGATACCGATATCTGTACTAATGTGCTGCAAACTCAGAGAGCTACTGACACAGAATGAGGAGGCAAAATGCACTGCACTGTAGCTATATTGTACTTTATACCTATAAACAACATTTCACTCTCTTCCCTCCCTACTCTACAGGAGTGGGATTTTTTTTTTAGTCATTTTGAGAGGATTATTTTTGCTGAAAGATGCAGAAAAGTAAACTAACTGGAAACAAACAGATTTTATACAAGATTTCAGAAAGAGGAACACCTCCTAATTCTACTATGTCTTTCAAAAAGCCAGGCTCAAGGCCTGTTTCATTGCTTGCCCATCCTGTTCACCCTCGAAAACCCTCCATGGGACACTACTAGGATGATCAGGCTGCTACAAGTAAGAAAAGATCTCAAGTACGGTCTGCGCTTTACGGTAAACTTGAGCACATGCCTATCTCCTGTGGGGCAGCAGATCACAGGGAGGCTCAGATACGTCCTCTCTCATCCATTTTTCCGCGACCTGATGCCAACAGACAGGACCACACATGCTTCTTCCTGAAGAGGTTTGCACAAGAGTTTCAGGTTCATGAACAAGATGAAGCTGGGCTGCTTACCACAACAAATGGAGAGACAGAACCAGGATCTGGGCTCCTCGAAAGTGGCCCGAATACAGTATAGACTCAGGCAAAACATCACTTTTGTTATTGCTCCTCCTTTTATTATAGGGCAGAGATTTTGTTTCTCATCTCGTTATCTAGTACTCCTGATGATGAAATCCCTCAGTTATGTTAAAATTGGTTTTTGACACATCATATTTAAAATAAGGTTGTATTAATAGCATCAAATATTTCACACTTTTCTCAAAAGTGTTACAGATTCTCCACAGAAAGCAGCTTCAGGTTTGAAGTTATGTCTGCATTTCCAAAGTATTTCTATTCATGATCTATATCCAATTTTAATAAAAGAAGAGCTCTAAAAAAGACGGCTTGTGCAAATACATCTAGAAGACATTATTCAAACCTGTTACTGCTTCAGAGAAATGTTTTTAGTTCTAAAACACAGAAACACAAAATATGGATTAATACAAAGTAGATAAAATGCATCATTTGCAAACCACAGAACACACAAACTGAAGTTGATACTCACCTAACAAATTGGTTACATGACAAAACACATTCAGTCTCTTAATTTCCCTGTTTGATATAAGATCAGGATATGCTTTTGAACATTCTTTAAAAAATCACTGTATGCTGAGAGGTCAGTGTGGTTTTAGTGTGATGTAGATGCTGATGCTTTGCAGATGGCCTCTTCCTGCCGCAATGCCTCCGGTGGGGGCACCGGGCGACTGCTTGTCGTTCCAGGGGCTGGCCAGGCTGCTCCGAAGGTGCGGGAGGGCTGGCGAAGCTCCAGGAAGGTTTCACCCAACCCACCAATGGTACAGGCGTGCCGAAGAAGGAGAGACGAAGCGGAGGGGCTTCCCAAATGGTTTATTCAGCACCGAGATTGTGCCACGGAAGCGCTGGCACCATGTGCCACAGTCACACAAATACCAACATGAGAGGGCCGGGGGCAGGGTACAAACATCCTATGAGATAGAAGTGCTGGGTTTGAATTTGGCAGGCTTTGTATAGGATTGCGAAATACAAAGCCCTCCGGGGGGGGAACTGGATACCAAAGGGGGGAGGGGGGAGATCGCAGAGTTTGGCCATGAGATAAACCAAAACTTGCCAGAGCACACCACAACATCTTTCTGCATGACAATCAGAAGAGAATTTCAGAGAACAGCAGGAGTGAATCAGGACTCAGAATAAAGAGGCCAGATTCTGCCAAAAATCATGGTCTAGGCACATGCATGTGATTGCATATGGGGAGAAAAAATGGCAGTTTCAGACAAATTTAATGCAAAGTTCTACTTTGATGAGCATTCACACTATATTTAAGTTGCTCAAATCTTATACTGTTGGGAGTATTTTGTATCTATCACAATCTTACAGCTGACTACAATGTCATGTTAAGTGCAGAGGGATGCCCCTGCAGTTGCACATGTTAAAGTCACTTCCTATTACATGCAAATGTACAGAATTTCTATTACATTATGCTGGCCTCAGTCGAACTTTTAGCATAAAAGTTTCCCTGATGCTTCTTACAAGCTTTTTTCTCCCCAGATAAAATAAAGCAATTCTGCAAAGCTTGAGGCCACCTGATTAACTTGGAGATACTAAAAAAAAAAAAAAGAAAAAAAAATTTGTTTTTCCTAAAAGCCAACAACTTCTAAGCTATGTTTATGTTGGAACAGCACTGCTGAGACTCAGCAAGAAACAAACATTCTGGGTTTATTTTTGTCCTCACTGAAAATCTATGCCTTGGAGAATTGTTTGCACAGACCTAGCCATCCACATATATATTATTCACGAATCTTTCAACCACTGAATTTTCTTATAAAATCTCCGAATCTGTGCATAATCCTGAACCTACTAACTGGTATAAATCTTTCTATGTGGATCAAGGAGACAAGATGCCACATCCTGACTGTAACCAGCTGTATCTAAAGATCTGTAGGATCAAACCCCAAACATTTACACAATGTTGCTGATCTGTTTTCTTTTCAAGAAATACATTGACTTTCAGCTTGCAAAGTGCCTGGTATATAGAAGAGGGCCCAAGTTTGCCATGACTATAGGTTTTATTCCTTTTAACATACTTTAAAGGCAATCCTCTCTATTATGTTTCTTACTGCTACACTTTGCTTTGTTTTCCCTAACTTTCCAAACCTAGGAATAAGAGACTTGAGACATAAGAGTCTCAGAGTATGAGACACCAAGACAAAGTGAACCAAAATTTAATGTCTATTTGGGGAAAATGGTTTAGAAATGTTTGCTCTCCATGGCTTGAAGGTAGATCCTGACTCCAAACACCCTTAATGTGTCTATTTTACCAATCATACTTTAATCTTACCACTCAGTTACTACATAGCACATGGATAAGACAGGTCAAACTCCTACACTAGCATTAGAGAATCCAGGATCTAAACCCACTACTGATATAAGGGTCTGTCATACTGCTTCAGGATTTTTCCTTCCATGCATCCACTACACTTCTGCTTTTCCTATTTCAAATTAAAGAAAGAAAGCAATTCAGCAAAAAAATGCCATGTAACCTTGGCTGAGAGCAAATTTATACATCCAGAAGTGACCGTGTTTTACTTCTCATTTATTTAACAAAGCAAATGCCAACTGGAGACATCATAAGCTGTCTGAAGCTCATCCTGCAAGTTCATTTCAGTTTTGCAGTTCATTTTCTTCTGCCTGGTACTCAATAATACAGATGGATTATTGTTTTGGAGTTTTGCTTCTCTTCCCACTGAATGCAGAGCAAAGTGCATCCCCATTTGTTTACAACCCAGCTGTGCTCCTATAAATCCACTCCTCAGATAGGCGTTAGCCAGAAGACACACGGAGTCTTACAGCAGTGGGATACTAAATCAAAAACCTATGCCCCAGTGCAGCAAAGCACTTTCTTAAACAATATGATGCCAGTAAGATTGTAACTTCAATGCAAAGGGCTGTAAATACTCATTTGCTTCCCATAAAATTCAATCTGCTTTGGATCTAGTCCTAGACATTTGCTGGAAGGTGTCATTAAATAAAATGAGAGGAAAGCCAGGCCAATAATCTCTTGATTTCTAAGAAATCACTGGTTGTTACATCTGCCCATTCAGATACTTAAGCAGCAGTCACAGGCGGACCACACATTACACGCAGATCTCTGGTCCACTAGCTTTAAGTGTAAGTATTTACTCTATTTTGGTTCTCTCTTTGAATTATTATTTTAAATATGCAGACAAGGTAATAACCTCAAGTTTACAGGTATTGGCATCTGTAACTTACATACACGGTGACTTGAAGTTTTGAACTGTTACACAGTAAACCCAGAATATTAAGTGATTAAAAAAAAATTTAAGTCAGTTCTGGTAAACAGAATTAAAATAACCTCCTCTAACAGCTGTGTATTAGCACTCGCTTCCTTTGTGCACAGCTTTTGGGAAATATTTCACAAAATGTTTTTGATTTTATACAACAATGCATATTTGATGGCATGTATGGGATATAGCAGTTGATACATCACGTGTGTTTCTAGCAGGCTGTGGTGGAGATCATTTTTGGTACAGATAAGAGATGTTCCAGTAAAACAACTGAGCAAACAGGTTTGCTGGCTGAATGGTGAGGGAATTCATTCTGAGACTCATGCTCACTTACAAATGTCCCATATTACCTTGGGCAAGCTAAATTCAGCTCCCCACTGAAGTACTCCAAAACTAAATGTAAACTATGACAACATGATGCCCATGACTGCACGATCCTTTCTTGAATGCATGTCAGTGATTCAGAAACTGCCCTCCATAGCTGATAAGAAATGGGATAGAGTTCAAAAGTGTTTGACATAATGTAGTAGTGTGTCAGGGTTCCAATAGCCTGAATGAGTCTCATTAATAAAAAGCAGAAACTGAATGATACCTGCCTTGAAAGTTCCAAGAATTAGGAATAAGAAATAAGCCACAAATATTTCTCACAGTCACATTGTTCTCTTTTCTTTTTTTTCAAGTCTTGATGTACACATTCAATAGTTCCTACATTTTGCCACAATCTGAAGCCACAGCTGGGGATTATGTGTCTAACCACAGCCTCACTGGACTGAAAAAGCAATCTGTGACTCCTTCTTACGCTCAAGTTGGAGAAAATTCTACATAAGTGATACATTCTAGCTAATTAAGATGTTTCTTAATTTGCAGAGCAATAAATAAGTACCTTTACAACTTCTAGTATACTTTTTCTTCACCTCTCATTTGTAAGGTGGATTAACAAATGTACAGAGATGCTCTTCCTAAAGAATGAGCTTTGAGATCTACTCTCTCCTGTAGAGGTATCTCAAGGCATTCCCTCTGTTTCTGCTTAGATTTTCTATTCAGAAAAAATATAAGGATTTTGGCTGTTGCCCTGTGATTTCTAGAAGTCCAGGAGCTGGCTCAGAGTTTCAGTCTCACATGATGAGTTAGTCTGCAAGTGGACAGTAAATCCAATGCATGCCAAATACAATCAGCCTCTGCATTTGCACAGACTACATGGGCAAAGGAGATGCCGCATGCCTAGGAGCCCCAGATATATGGGCCATCTCATCCAGAATGGAGATGAGGAATACCTACAAAGCACTAAATCTGTCCAGATGGTCTGATCTCCATGCCCACCACAGATCTGGAAACTCTCACATACTTGCAGCTCCTCAGCCCAAGACCTCAGCCTCACCTCTCCTAGCAGCATTCTTCTGCCTGGACAGGAAAATGCAATGCTGCCCCAAAGCAGAGGCTGAAGCCTCTTTTCAAGAGACATAAAGCACTTTCCATAGTATAAAATTACTATAAATCTGAAAGGAAAAAGGCTCACAGGACTTCAAGTCAATTTAGTTTGGGCCCCAAATCAGAGTTCACTGCAATCAGCTCAGAGCTTGATAAAAATTTTCCAACACTAGGAAAATTAAAACCAGTGATGAACTGACCAGGTGACTCTTTTATCAACAGGTTTATGCCTCCTACAAGCACACTTAATACAGTACTGCAGTTCAGAGATTACATTATGATGATGCCAATCAAAGACACTGAGAAAGACTGCAGAACAGTTCCAGCTGTTCACTGGGTCCCAGCAGATCTACAGCCACGTTCACCCCTCCTCTTCCCTGCTCCAATGCTGTGCAACATTTAAGGTCCTATGAGATGTTACAGTTATTATCTGACAGAAAACAAAACCCAAAAAGTTAAAAGCATCTACTTTACTGAATTTGCTGTTTCTCAGGAAATACTAATTGAAAACTTCTTTCTCTGTGTTACAAATTGCAGCACAAATATTATGATTCTGTAAGTCAAACAAGATTAATATCCCTCTTTCCCTGCAGGAAATCCTAATAAATGCTACAAGGGTTTCCAGCTTTGCAGGAAGTGAAACTGCTGGACTCCCATACTCTTTTATATTTGACTTCGGTGGGAAACTCATTTTGCAACTCCATCAAATACCAGTTACATTCCTACAAGGAAAACAGTCCAGCTGCCAGTCAATAGGACATTCGACCTTGCAGAGAAACCTGAAAGGCACTTGTACAAAACAACAAGATCTGGTTACAGTTGCACTCTCACTGCCAATTCCATTAAAGCTTATCTTTAAAATGTAATGAGCTTTTTAAAAGTGGCCAACACCAAACCCATTTTACAGCAGAAGCCAGAGTCTTGCTGCTGCTTTCCAGAGCCTTTCAATCACTTCTTTTCTATTTAGATGAGAAATTACTTTGTTATCTTATAACTTCAAATACAATTAACATGCCAAATACAAAACAAGGACTTGCCTCTAGGGAGAGTGGCCCAGTTTCAGCAAGCATGAGTCATGCATTCACTCTGCTTTCATAAACCCACCCCATTACCCTTGACCAGTGGACATTTGGAAGGTCACAGTTCAAAGGCACTTTGTAAATTTTATTAAGCTACAAGAACTCTGCAGGGCAGCTTCAAGCTCTTCAAGGCATCTCACTTAGTGCCCTCAATTTTCCTCCAGCAGCTCTTGTGAAGAAGTCCAACTCTTCTTGCCTGCATGCCAGATGACAGCTTCTGGCTTTGGAAAGGCATCACTGAGTGGGTTACTCTGAAGCTTTTATGGAAGATGAATGAGTTTGGGCAGTCAACACTGAAATAAAGAGTGCTAACAAGCACTTTTGATTTTTGGGACACACAACTATGAAAGTAGCTGGAGCGTTCATGGGATTCTCTATCAGTAGAAATCTATGTTATTGGTAAACTCCATTTTTGCTTAGAGACTTTGGCTTAAACAATCAGTAAGCACAATTTTTCACATATGCTTTTTTAAAAAAAATTAATGATCATTTATTAACAGAGCAAGATGATGAAATTTCACACTATACAACCTTTAACCTTAATATTTTGTAATGAAAATGACCTCGTATCTTGAATGGTGCAGCTGCTTATTCCTAAAGTCAAAAAAGGCTCAATGTAAAGTTGACTGAAGTTAACAGAAACCCTCCCAATGACTTAAGCCTACACTGCCCCTTAGAAACCAAAGAGGAATGCTCAGGCAGGGCTCTGTGCTGTTGCAAGCATTTTTTTTCCCCTAGACATAAGCCAGTAAAAGCTGCTGGCATCAGCACATGGAGTGAAAGGCATGTCCCACATCTCCTTCGAATAAATACCGCTGCACATCACAACCTGGGCAAGTTACCAAACCTAAGAGGAATCTGCTGCATGTGTGCAATGAGCAACAAGTCACAGTGGTATGTGCACTGAAAATCCTCACAACTTGAGACAAAAAAAATCTTTTATTTTAACTTTACCTTTGAACAACTATTGCTGTGTTTGAATGCGATTTACTTGACAAGCTCATGAGACACCAAAGGCAGCCAATTCACTAGTGAGTATAAAGTAGCAGAAACTGCAGAACAAGACTCTCTGCAATAAAACCAGCAGTAAATTCCACTTGGAAAGTCTTTTGTAGAGTCGCCTACCTGGAGCACATGGTCACATCTATCATTGCTTGTCATGGCTTTCACATGTCAAGCCAATGTATCTGCCAGACACTAGAGGAAAAGAGGAGTTTTCAATTCTTCCTCCCAATATCCTCATCAGCTCAAGTACTTTGGGATCCTCTCCTGCAAGCTGTGTGTCTCTTGCCCACAAAACACCGAAACTGTTAAACTATTCTAGTACAAATATCTTTCACACTTCTGCAGCCATTGCACAACACTTTACCTAAAAGTGTAGTTTCTGCTGGAATTCAGACTTCATGCACGCTGCACTACTGCAAATGACTTGCTCTTGCAGCAGTTTTTTCTTGCTAGATTTTAAAGAGGTTCTATCATAAGCAATTAAAATCCAAAATAATGGGAGATATATTTTTTAGATTTTTTTCTTCCCCAGTAGTCAGATTTAGCACTTCAGCAAATAATTTTTGTTACTTTTCTCATTTTATGGCTAGATCTAGAAATCTTCATACAGTTTTAGAGGAAAGAAAGGTCTTGACCCTCCAATAATTGTGATCAAAGAACCTGATTTACAGAGGCAGTTGTTTTACCACAGAAATTAGCTACAGATACAAGTGACCACATGAAGACATCTAATTCCCTGGGAGGTAGAAAATGGCTAAAAAGGAGAAGTTTTTGGCTTGGGAGGGGTTGTTTGAGGGTTTTTGTTGGATTTTTCTTTGTTTGTTTGTTTGTTGGACCAACTAATCTAGCTGAGGATAAAAAAACCTGAGTTGCTAGAAGAAGGGCTATGAACATGAAAATCCCTGGACTCACTTCTCCCCTTTCCCCCTACCTCTGAATCATTTGGCACAATAAAAAAGATTATCTCTTGCTCCAGCCTCTGCCCTGCTTACATGCTTAGACCATCTTGACAGCAGAAACCCTTAATAATCTGGACACTTCAAAAAATGACAGGATTCAGCACTTTAATCCATTCTCTCATTTGCAAATAATCACAGCTAAAATCACCTGCAGGTTTTACATCAAACCATTGAAATGAAGATTAAACAGAATTTAATGGTTTCCATAATAAATTTAACACTAGGCAAAGTGACAAATCCATTAGCCCAGCCAAAGACAAAAAGTTCAAGACGTCTTGTCCAGGAGAACATAGCACTGTTATTTCTGAAATAACCAATTTCTTCCAATCTTTAGAAAGACAATGAAATCTTAACTACATGTTTTATGAGGCTGAACACAGCTGATCCATATGGACCTACTATAAAACAGACTTACCACTTTTAAAGCTAGACATACAGAACAGAATTCTCTAAGGTGTGGAGCTAATCTTTATATATATATATATATATATTTTATATATATACATATATATATAACAGAGAGAAATTTACTGAAAATCTGTTTCAGTTCTGTGGCTCCACATGTTGAAAAAGGTTACATGTGCAACAGAGAGCTGCAAAGTAGAAGATGCTGATATGCAGCAAAGTTTTGCATTGACCTTATTTCTTTGTCAGAACCATAGTCTGCTCAGTTCCTGTCTTAGTTTTGTGTTTGGCAGCTGCAGAACTATAAAAAGCTTTGCCATCTAAAACATTTTTAGAAGAACAATATTGTATTAGGCTGACAATACAGAAGTCGTTTATCAAAATGTCACATTGTCTGGGGAGACAGATAGCAAGTGTCACCCCTGGGCCTCAAAGAGGAGGTTAAAAAATTAAAAACTTGCTCATCATCTCTACTAGAGCACATTATAAACTGAAAGTAGTCAGGTTTGCTGTTGTGTTAAGCCTTCTATTGAAAGAGAGGGAATTTCAGCAGTGTTTATTCTTCCCCAAGCACCAAGGCCTGTCTGACCTGCTCACAACAGCTCTAAGGCTAAGTCTGTCCCAAAAGAATTTACTTGGGTGAGTGCTACAATAGGCTGTTCAAGCTTTGGTAGCAGGTCTGTATTTCAGTGAGAAGAAGACAGAAAAATAAGTAACAGAGGAAAATAAAGAGACAAAGCAAAACCAAAGCCAACAAATGAACCTAAAAAACCCCCAAAACCCCCACAAAATCAGACAATCTATAGAACTGCATATCATTTAATCAGAGAGAGGTACAGGCAAGGCTTTCCCTGTGCAGGGCAGCATTCAGCTTTCAGCTACAGCAGGCATGTGCATTGGCAGCTCCTTTATCAAACTCAAGGCCCGAGCACTGCAAGGGGCTTGGTGCTAGAAATGCCAGAGTGCTGCCTGCACAGGGGCACGTGGTGGCAGAGGCTCTCTTTAAAGTGAAGAATAAGTAAAGCACCTAAAGCACAGGAGAGCCATCAAAAGGTATATTTGCACAGTATCTCCCATCAGCCAGACAAGTGAGGTGGGGCAGGAAGGTAGATCAGCATCATTTACAGCAAGTGAGAGAAATAAAACTATCCCAAAGCCCTGGAGGAGACTAAATACTATGAAAAAATCGTAACAGTCCCACCTTTAGCGCAGGGTATCGAGAGCATGGTTATTAATTAAAGAACAACCTTTCCTTTCTCAGCTCTGAATGAAGGCTGGTAACAGCACCAAGTGTTCTTCTGGAAGTGGCTGCTGCAGAAGCTAAAGAGGAATTCAATTTACATTCTCTTAATCCAAAATCAAGTCAAATGGAATTAGCTCTAGGTCCAGTTTTGTTTCACAAATGCCAGATCTAACACAGCAAAACCAAAAACTCAGTGGTCAAAACTTGCCACACAGCACTACAAAGCTGCCAGACCCATCTCCAGCAGGTACCTTACTGCATGTCCAGTTCATCTGAAACCAAAACCGAGCCACAGACTGTAGCTCTTCACTTTATCTTGGGGATCAGCAGTGCCTTTCAGCGCCTTCAGTTGAATCATCACTAGTTCTGAGGAGCACCATTGACTCACCTCAATGCAGAGCAGCACAGAGTCCCTAACACCAGTGACATCATTTGTCGTGCTACTTACGTGGGCAAGACTCAGAGTCTGCTGAGGTCAGTGGAGTATAGGCTGTTTACCCCACACACAATATGCTCAGTCTTCCTGCCAACATCTCCAGTGTTTCCAAGGTAATCAACTAGTAGTTTATCCCACACTTCACTAGATGCAAGGAATAGGAATGCTGAACAAGCTGTATGTAATATTCAGCACTAAATCCATTCTAACTGCAACAATATAAATTTTCATATTCTTCACCAAAGAGTTTGCATTACTTAAGTGCAAATTTTATTCAAGTGCCAGAAAAGCTTAGTCCACCCTATGAAACCAGAGCTACATTTATTCTTGGCTCTGCCCTACCAAAACAAGCCTGATGTAAGGATTAAGTCTTCTCCAAAAGAAAAGGCACGATAAAAAGAAAACAACAAAAGCAGCTGCCAAATGGATTAATTTCCTCAACTTAAAGGCAATTCTAAAGGTATTTTTACAACGTTTTCAGAAAACAGAAAGAAGCATTTTGTTCCAAAACCAATTTATTCTTATTAAAATCTTATACTGAATGTAAGCATAAACTCAGCACTTATAAAAGCTGCCCATCCAATGCTTCCAAGACCTCTCAATTGCATTTATAAGGGGAAGGGAAACCAAGAACCAACATACTACAAGGTTAGTAGAGCACAGAGGCAGTGTCTGCAGCAGCACCCCTTTCACCCTCATAGCAACAGACATCCTATGCAGTTCCAAGCTTTTCCATGGGAGCTCTACTCCCAAAGCATTAGTAGCATGCCAAAGAGGAGAGTGAGTGTTGAGAAGAGGTTATGCAGACAAACAGGAAGGCAGATGGCCTCCTTGTTTGGCTCTGATAAGGGAGAGGAACTGGAATCCAAGCTGGGGGAGCAAAGGGACTTTTGCAGGCTGCTGCTAATACCAGAAGTACCAACAGATTTAGTTTGGGCTCAGTCTGCTGACCACACCATAACAACAAGCTCTTTGGCACCAGAACATTAGGAAATGTCCTTGCCAAAAGACAGTCTGGATTCAGAAAAATATATGATTGACACTAACACCAAGCAAACAAAAATGAGACTTCACATGCCAGGATGATGGCCAAAACAAATCTAACTGAGCAATCATATTTCCAGAACACCATTACCTTTGCCAAAATATTTGGTCAAAGCTCATCTCCTCAGAGTTTGTTTCCATTGAAGTAATGGGGGATACATACAACCTGGCTTGACCAATGAAGTACGAAGATTAAAAGAGCCTCTCTGCTCTGGGCACCATCAAAGGCTCATCCCAATGCACAGTGCTGCAGCTCATGCACATTTCAACTCTAGAGTATTTAGAATCTGATTTGACAAAAAGCCTTCTCTCAGATATAGTTTTGCTTGGATCTAAAGCTGCAGGGTTTGGCCATGAAAGTGTCTTGTTTGATATCCCTAGAAACACAATAGTACCAATCAGGTCAGTTCATGTACATGAGCATCCTGTCTCCAGCAGCAGACACAAGCCTTAAGAAGAGTAAATAACACAGTTTGGTAGGATACCCTTCCACTGCACTTTCCCATCCTTTCATCATTTTCACTTTGGGGACTTTCTAAGGTGTTTTTTTAGAGTATTTAGTAACCCCCAGTGGATTTTTTTTTTGCTAAATTAACTTGTCCAGTCTAAAATTTGTCCCCCAAAACTCGCTCAAATGTTATGGGCTCCTGAAAAAACAGGAGGGGAACCTCTAAGCTCTGCCTACCTCATACTGGTCTTTTGCAAAACATGAACAGATGGCAAGTTAACAGATGCTGGAAGGCACACACTTAAAGCTGTGTGCATTGCTCAGCAGTTGTCTACCCAGACCTAAAGCTAGCCAACTGAAAACTCCAGCAGCAAGAAAAATTCCAGTTGTAAGAACACAACCTTGTGGATTTAGAGAGATTCACTACTTTGAAAACAGAATCCTGCCTCGATTTGATCTTGCCAACTACCATTTCAGACACACTTGTTCTTGTGGTCGTTACTAATTTTGATTAAATCCAATCATTTTACAAATCCACCTAATTTTAGCCCTGTTTCACCACAGCTGCCAAGCGCAGCCGTGTGCAAGATCATACAATTTGTTTCTTAGCTGTAGTGGCAAATTACTGACACTGTTCAAAGAACCCTCAGTCAGCTCAATTTCAATCCCTGTAAAGCTGAAGGACAAACAACCTTTCTGCAGTTTAATCATGTATACAGCAGTACATTCCAAAAATGCTGCAGAAACCTACAGCAATTCTTTAAGGTTTCATTCTTACAGATCCAGACTAGTAATTTTGTTTTGTTAAGGTTGGGGGGTTTTTCTGGTAATGCATTATGACATTCCATAAAAAATAATGGAAAGCAGGCATGCACATCTGAAGAGTAAGACAGTATTATCCAGATGTACTCAGAGACCACAAAGTCAGATCCCTGTACTGCACTTGCAGGAAAATTTAATATATTATCTCAACCCTTCAAATAGGGCAATATCCTGCCACTCTGAAAACAAACTGTGACCTCCAGTGTTGCATCTGTTTGGGATGGCAGATCTCCAAGCAGGCACGATTTATCTCAAAATTAGGACTTCCAGCAAAATGCAAGAAGTGTCACCAACCTTCCAGTCAGATGTCATGAACAAAGTTACAGTCAATTTTGGACACGATAAGATTTTTGAGTCCCTGCAGGTGTGTGGTCAAACTGGGAATTGTCCAGCTCAGCTTGTGTCTGTTAAAATACAGAAAAGGCATTTGAATTTGATAGAGTCCCTGGAAAAACTGGGAATCATAAGAGGCACATCTGAGATGAACAGAACTGCACAAATCTTAAGAACTGACAGCAGGGTCAGAGAGAGCACCACACGGCCTTGACCACACCAAACACAAGGCAGCTCTGATGAACAAGGTGGTGGGCAAGGGAAGCCCCATCTTTCCTCCCAGGGTCTGAGCATCAAATTAGCTGTTCACAAGGCTGAGGCCCCACAGTAGAACAGACTTATTTCTCAGCAAGCCCAGTTTTCATTGGATCACCACAGAACACTCTTATTGGTGCTCTGTGGTTATCTGACACTGCTAACATTTTTAGGTTTTCCAATTTTGTGGCATTCAAAGTCTGGAAAAGAACTGCTTCATGAGGCACTTCACAAAAACATGTGATAAGTTCTTCTTCACCCTCCTATTATTTCTGAGACTCTTCAGTCAACTAAGAACAACTGCTATTGACTTTTAAAACTGCAAGTACCTCTCACAAGAATGCTGATGTTTCCCAAGTCCTGCCCTTGGATTAAACATGGGCTGTCACACCTCACAACACAAGGAAGAACAGTATTTGAATAGTACAGTAGTACGAAATGCAGCGCTTAGTAAACAAAGACCAAAGGAAAGAAACAACTGCAAATTTATTAAATCTATAACTAGTTTTTGGATTTATTTTTCGTCTTCTTCTCAGGCAGCTTTGGAAACCAGGGGAACTTCTCAGAGGACAGCCTGCTTTTACTTTTACTAATATTTAGGGTATTAAAGAGGACCTGTCAGCAGCTGATTTTGAGTCTGCTTCTTCTTCAAAGCACCTTCAACCTAGTAAGCAAGCAAAGACTTGGATCAATAACCTCAGACTGTAAATCTGTCTACAATTCTGCTGAAGGGATAGTGTTCTTCATTGAATGAATACCACACACTTCACAGCTTCAGACTGACAGCTTAAACTTCATCCAAAAGCTATAAAACAGCCAGGGTACTGAATAAAGCAGCAAAACGCTGCCCAAAGTCGCACTTCTGAAAATTTTTTTCAGAGGTTCTTGGAGAGATGTAAGGTTTATTCCCTGCAGAGCTGCTTTCAATCAGTTGAAAATTGAGATTAAAGCGAGGTCCACTGCAGAAAACCAGCAATGACCCCGTGCCCGCATTTGGTTACCAAAGGGGTAAATAGCAACTGCTATGTGAGGAGAGCTCAACAGCTGAAAACCTACCTAAATTAGGGGTCCCTAATTTTGACTTACACCACTGCAGCACAGCAGACCAAAGGGCCATCAATCACATGCTGCCAACATGTGAACTGCCTGAAACACACCAGTTCAGCTGAACACAGGTAATTCTTCAGAGCCTACAATGAACTATTAAGAGCTGCAGAGGAACGGGAGCCTGTTTAGAAAAGTCTGGAAAGAGGTCTTCAGTGTTTAGTAAGGACTGGTTACCTAGGCACAGGCAGTCCTTATGTCTTACCACAGATGTTAGCCATCTCTCTCCTCACTTGGATGCTCTGTAAATGATTATATCAGTGACTGTAAGGTCTGCACTGACTGAGGAACATAACAAACAGCAAACACCCAGGCTGGAGACCAGATGGGAGACTTCACATGGCCAGTTAAACATAGCACACTACAACACATTTTTCCTCTAACAGAAACAGTTTTCTACCTTCCTCTTCATATGGACAAAAATTCCATTTAGATGTCAAGAAAATTACTTTATTTCACTGGGAGGAGGGTAAACACTTAAGAAAAGCCTCAGTTCTGAAAATTATAAAACACGACATTAAAAATCTACTTCTGCACCAGCCGGATCTATTTAAAATATGTGATAGATTCAACTGTTTATGTGTTATTATTGCATTACACAAAGGAAAGGTCAAAGTATTAACTTTTCAGTTCAAATCAATGTATGCAAAAAAACTAGAAACATTAGCTATGTCACTCTTTGTAACTATCACAAAGCACCCATCAAAACCTCTTAATGCTGACAAATTGCTGTTATTTATGATACAGTTGGCAGTCCCTCTTCTCTTCAGCCTTAGAGACAGGCACTGTATGATGACTCAAACCAGACTGCATGCAAAGTTGTTGCATACTCAGTAATATCCAGTGTCATAGCATGCCTTGGTCCTTTGGGATTCATCTCTATGGATGCTGAAATGCTACCAGAAGATGCAGCCCAATGTACAGCACCATACACAAAGTGGTCATCCAAAGGGTCTCCAGTCTGGAAGATGACACAGGAGGCTCATGTACTGGATAACTGCATACACAGCCCAAACAATCAATTTCAATACCATGTTTAATACCTGCTCATTTTGGGTAATTAGTGCACTTGTAGTTATTTCTAAGTACCATTAACACAAGAAAGTAGAACCCAACTTTCTTCAGTATATATTCTGACATATTTGATCCCAAAATGGGCACCCAGATTGTTTCTTTCCCTTCAAATTATGGAAAGGGATAGAAAAGCTGTCTAGAGTTAAGTTATGGGGTCTCACTTTACACGCTTTGTAGACTTTGCTGAAAACTTTCCCCAAAGCATTATTTTTATTTTTTATTATTATAACTGTATTGTTGATGTTTCCACAGTATTGAGAATAAATACATCTTCAGCCTGGCGAGATGCTGCTTTGGTAGTGGAGCACATACTGCTATGCTATGAATAAAAGGAAGACGTAAAACAAGAACAACCACACATGCTTGTTTTATCATGAAGGTGTAAATGACCCGTTTCACTGCCACACACATAAAACTATATATATATATACATACACACACACACGTATATATATATCCCACGTTATTTATATATAAAAATAACCCAGGCTTTGGTATTGGACTTCGAGGAAAAGCAGTGTTTCCTCCATCCCAACTTCTTGTGCTTTCAGGCACACAGCTTCAGTTCGCAGGCAAAGGCACTTTTGCCCTACCCGGGCTCTCTGAGGGCCACTGCGGCAGCAGAACACGGTCAGAAGGGAGGCAGGTGCACAGAACCGAGCCAGCAGCTGAACACCCATCACCCATCCCGTGCTCTGTTCAGGTCAGCCCGCGGCCGCTCCGCCTCTGCAGAATTTCACCCCTTTGGGCGCGGAGCCGCTCCCTGGGGACGGCCACGGGTGACGCTGCCACGGCCCCCACAAACCGGGACACCTGCGCTCCAGGCCCTCCCCGCGGCCCGGGCCGCGCACGCCCCTGAACGCCCCTGCCCAAGGCACCCACCTTATTGAGGTGGGGGTTCCTGGTGATGTCGTAGCCCCGCTTCTTGACGGCCAGGGCGCGGCCGGGGCCGGCCGGGGTGCTGCTCCCCGCCTGGCAGCTGCGGGCCCGGGTGACGGCGAGCAGGAGTGGCCCCCGGCTGGCCCCCGCCATCCGCAGCAGGCGGCGGGCGCAGACCCCGCCGCACACCGGCACCATCGCCGCGCTGCTCCTGCGAGAGGGAGCCCGGCGGAGCTGGGCGGGCCCGGCCCGGCCCGGCCCAGGCGTGCCCAGCCCAGGCGTGCCCTGCCCAGGTGAGTCCGGCCCGGCCCAGGTGTGCCCGGCGCGGCGGACCCGCCGAAGCGAAAGGAAACCCAGGAAGCAGATCCGGCCGCAACCCCGCGGCGACCGCCCCTCCTCCGATACCTGTTAAGGCTCAGCCGGCGGCGCCGGGGAGGGGGAGCCGGGCCGGGCCCGCCCCCGCCGGAGACAGGGGCATGCCCGCCCCGGGTCCCGGGCACGGCGTTACGGTCCTCGCCCCTTCTGTATCCGCATTGTCCCCATGAGCCGCGGTAAAGGACATCGGGAGAGAAGAGTCCTGCAGCGCCTGGGGACCCTGAACAAGGACACGGAACCCCCGCGGGACACGGAGCAGGACAGCGGAGCAAAGCTGCTCGGAAGAGTTGCTAGTGCTTAAAGAGGATCTTCAAAGAGCTTTTCAGTCCAGGAGTGTGAACAGCCGTGGTTGGTTAGGCATTTCAAGACGCATACAATCCATAAATATTCTACGTGAAATGTATATAACACTGTACATTGTACATACAATGTATATGTACAATTATATAACTACATGTATGTAGTTATATAATATATAGAACCTAAATTTCTTCATATTGTTATTATTATACATTTACCGAAGAAGGCAGGTCCCTGTGCCTTTTTTTTTTCCAAATAAATTAGCTCCTTTATCCTTGAAAATGGTGAAAACATCACCACTGCCATCCCCACTACCACTTCTATAAAAAAAACAGTGCCCTGATTTACCCCCACAAAAGAGCGGAAGGTTCGTGTTCAATTTCATCTTCAGACGAACTCTGCTCCCATACCTGCATCCTCATCATGAAGTTCAGGTCGGTTTTTCTAGAGGGGTGCTCTCCAGCTTCTCCTTCCATTAGTGTTGCTGTCTGCAGGTGTATTTTTTAATATGCTTTAATATATTTGTGGATAAATGATACAGTCCATACAGAAAAGAATAGACTGCAGAACAGAAGATTATGACTAGATGGATATATTTGTTTTTCCTTGCCTCTAGGCACTCAATAAAATAGGATAGACTGTTGCAGTTTGATTCTATGACCTTATGATTTCTCCCTAAAGAGTATATGGTTTTATGCATTGCCCTCATTGTGTTAGGTTATTTACACCTCTGCTGTAAGCAATGATTATATTCAAACCTCATACTTGAGGACTGTGACAACTTAGTAGCTACTAGAACTATGGGGGGGAAAAAAACCTCCTGGAAGTGGGGTTGTTTGTCTGGTCTTTGGGCCTTTCCATGAAAAATTGGTCATAAATGGAGACACACTACTGGGGAGACCCAGACAGTGAAGAAAAGGAATATGTGCATCACTGAGGCCACATTATGATCAGGGAGATTGTTAGTGCATAAGACACAATAAGAAATATACCCCTGTTCTTTTTTTTTTAATTTTTTTTTTCTGTGTGTGTGTAGCTATAAACTGGAAAAATCTTGAGATTTTGATCTCCTTAGGTACAGTTTGCATAAAAGCCAAGTCAGTATCATGTCAGCTTGCCAAAGCTTTCCTCCTCCCTCCAGCCAGTTGGTACACCACCCACCATGTCAGTACTCTGAGATCTTCATGGCCTCCTCTGGACCTGCTGCAACAGGTCTATGTCCTTCTTACCTTGGGGGCCTAGAATTGGATCAGTACTCCAGGTGGGGTCTCACAAGAGTAGAGTAAAGGGGGAGAATTACCTCCCCTGACCTGCTGGTCACGCTGCTTCTGATGCAGCCTGGAAATGTAGGTAGGGTAATGGAGAAATCATTTGCCCCAGGCTACAACAGGTCAAATGGCAAAGGTGGGAATTCCCTACACAGCCCGTCTACAATGGATTGGCAAAAAGTGCAAGATGGGGACTAAGGGAAGTGCTATATCTGGAGTGTCTCATTTATAAATGGTCTGCAGAAATGGCTGCATGCATGATCTCCCATTATTGGCTGCTAAGGTTATAGGACAGGGTTATTTTTAACAAGTGCACAGGATTTTAAGCATTTTTGGCTTATGCACACTCTGCCACAAGAAGATATATACACATATATATGCTTTTGACTTTGTTGTTACTGTGTGGACTCTTTCACATATTTTATTTCCTTAATTTTAAAGTCCTAGCTTATGTGCTTCTCAGAGCAGGGATATATTATATATTTATAAGTGTAAAAATAAATTTTTCTCTGCAGCCACAAATTGTCTCTCTACTTTTGTGCAGCCACTGAATAGTGCCTTGCAGGGACCATCTCATCTTTTACCTCCTATTGGCTGACAGTAGCCATCAAACTGACTTTTTCATCTTACTAAGAAATAAATTATGAATGCTGGGCCTCTGAAATTTACCTGGCACTGCAAAATAAACCTTGAATCTGATTTAGATTCATTATCTCCAAGCTGCAGAATGCTTCCAGTCAGATGCACATGAATGTACCTCATCTAATGTACAAACCTCTTTTGAAAGCAAATTGGATAAAAGAGATGGTCAAATTCTTTATTAAAAAACTAGGAAAGCATTCCAAAAAAGCCATAAAAGCAATGAAATGCACACTTATATTCATCATTGAGGTGTTAGGATTTTACTTAAGCTATCTTTTAGCAGGAAGAAGGAAACAATGCTTTGTGGAATGGGATTCTATATACCCTTGAGGATTTGAGGGTTGCTACAGAATGCAATTGAAATTACAAAGCATGTTACAAGACCCAATTTATTCCTACAGTAATTTAAGAAACCTCTTTGTGCTGTGGCCTTGCATTTAACAGTTTGGCATCTAAGAGAATGCCAATGAAATACTCTTTAAACTTACCAGAGAATGAATCTCTGACATACAAAGCTGAACTGTATAGTGTCTATTCTTCTATGGCATTATCTTTCCTCTCACGAAATTAATTGAGCTGCAGTTATAAACTTTCACTGTAGTGATTTTCAAATCACATACCTTGAGAATTCCTGGCATTGTGCAACCATGTGTCCCCTGGTTTATTAGATTTTGCACAGACTATATACTGTTCAGACTGTTAATTGAAATTCATTGTGACATGAGAAGCCTAACACAACAGGAGTTGTGAGTTTTGGTTGGGACCCCTCTGTACAACGAATAGTGGCTGGAAAAACTGTAAGTGCTGTAGAAGAGTCTGGAGCCAGCTGGATCACAGATAGAATCATGGAGTCCTGTAGATTTAAAAAGACCTAAAATCATCAAGTCCAACTTTAACCTTATGCTGCCAAGACCACCACTAAACCACGTCCCTACACACTACATCTATATGACTTTCAAATACCTTCAGGGATGGTGAGTGCACCACTTCCCCAGGCAGCCTGTTGCAATGCTTGATTACCTTTTAGTGGAGAAATTTTTCCTAGTTTCCAACCTGAAGCTCCCCTGGTGCCATTTTCTTGGTCCTGTCACTTGTTACTTGTTAGAAGAGACTGACCCTACCTCACTACAACCTCCTTTCAGGTAGTTGTAGACAGTGATAAGGTCCCTCCTGAGCCTCCTTTCCTCCAGGCTAAACACTCCCAGCTCCCTCAGCAGCTCCTCATCAGACTTGTGTTGCAGACCCTTTCCCAATTCTGTTGCCCTTCTCTGGACATACTTCAGCCCCTCAATGTCTCTCTTCTAGTGAGGGGCCCAAAACTGAACAGAGGATTCAAGATGCCAAGTACAGGGTGATGATACTACCCTGGTCCTACTGGGATCTGAAGACACCACAGGGATCATTGTGCCAACCTTCCCCAAGTGCAAGCAATTATATACTTGATGTTTAATCCACAAGGATTCACTAAAGTCTGTTTTGGATGCAGCAGCCCCAGAACCCTTCTGCTCACCACTAACAAACACAAGACCCAGTGTTACAGATGGAATGCCACAGGTGATCACATGCTGCTATAAAATAGCAGATCCCCGCAATGGGTCAATCAGCCTCTCTGGTCTTAAAAATCCTTATTACTGCAGCCTGTCCCATGCAGTAAAGTTCAAAGGTTTTTTTTTTTTTTTTTTTAATATAAGTAGAGTTAATGCCACTGTGCTAACTCCATATTTTCCCATACATATTACAGATGGAGGGACATGCAGAGAATTCTTGTTCATGGTCACATACTCAGACAGTGATGGGGCTGGGAACAGGATCCATACATCCTGGCTGTCAGACCCTTGCTTACTCTGTCTTCTATCACTAGGCTGTCTTTGTCGCAGTTTACTTCCTTGACGTACGCTCTCACGTTGTTATTCTTCAGCAGTGAGAGACTTCTCTGTCATCCAGAGAAAAACCATCTGCAGTTATGCAATTAAGGCCTTAATCAGACTTCTGGACCTCTTTCCTGGCTTTGGCTAATTCTAAGTGATAATGATGATGGTTTATACCTACACCTCTTAAAATGAATAATGAGGATGGAGATAAACACACTTCAGTCAATAAATTCTCCCTTCCTCTGTAATACAAATGCTGTCTTTTTGTTGTTATGTTGTTTTACTCCCATCTTAATACATAGGCCCTAAGCAGCTCAGTAATCCTATAGAGCACACGCATGATCCTCAGTGTCCAAAGTCTTGAAGAGAAGTGGACAGAACAGCAAGACAATGCACTGTTAAACATCTCAATCGATTTATAGTGATATATAAGCATTTAATATTGATTCATTTTGAAATCTTTTTTCATAGACATAGGCTTCAAGCCTCCTCCCATAGAAGGAGGCATAGATTTTACAGATGGCTTCAATAGAACTTAAATACTGCTATAGTCCAGCTATAAATTTGAGCCAGATTTTAAATTTAAAATGAGTTTCATATACAGTGCAAGAGTACATTTTTTCATCTACCATAATACTGTTTTTGAGTAACATTGTACATATCTGTACAGGAGGTTCTGAAGCAAGAAAAAAGAGGTGAACAATATTTTTTTTTTAAAGTTAGTTTGTTATTTGAAGGAGCACAACTGGCCTTCCAGCCGGTAATGTGGCACAAGTCTGACCTGGACCATTATTTTTGTTAGAAAATCTTGAGCAGTTGAAAGTATGAATTAACAATATAAGTTCACTAAAATGATGCTGAGTGAGACTTCACAGCTTACCAAAAAAAAAAAAAGAGGTGTCCCAATAATGTCTTGTGATCTAAAAGTAATCAAGGAGGTGATCAAAGACTCAGACACATGAACAGGAGCTGTTAGACAAGTTACGGAAAGGTAAAATCACTGTGTCAGCTGGTCTACCCATGCGCATCCTCACTCACTGCTGCTGTGAAGACAGTTCATGGTGGGTTAGCTACAAGTGAAAGTGCACTACAGTGATCTGTGTTACCTCCAGCCTGACTGAGGCAAACACATAGAAAGTCAAGGTGTTTCTGAATAACTCACATTTATCATAGTGTGGGAGCTTGTACATGTACAGCTGATATGCAGCAAATTTAACAATTCATGGCCACCAAAGTTTTAACGGTCTTCTCTAGCTTTAAAGCAATAAAATATTTATCTTCATACCACAGTTTGGTCACAGGAGCTTTAAATAAGAGTTTGCTACCAAAAAAAGTGAGCATGACATATTTCTGAACAATCTTTTACAATTGTGCAAAATTGCAATTAGCATTTGATCAATTCAGTAGTTCCAGACTAATACAAGGGAAATATTTTTTGTTATGAGGGTGGTAAAACACAGGACCGTATTGCTGAGAGAAGTGGTGGATGCCCCATCCCTGTAAACATTCAAGGTCTGTTTGGACAAGGCTCTGAGCAACCTGACCTAGTTGAAGATGTTCCTGATCACTGCAGGGGTGTTGCTACTGGATGGCTTTTAAAGGTTCCTTCCAATTCAAACTATTCAATCTTTCTATAATTCTATTTATTTCAGGTCATGTTCTGACATTCCTAAGTCTTCTAGGGCAGTATGAGTCTATATGATGAAAGGACTAAACAGTGTGAGAAGCTTTTAATCAGAAAGGATAGCTTTACTTCATAAGTGTATTCATTGGCATCTTTGACAACAGGATTTTTAAATGTTTTAATTGTATGTGTGAAAAGGCAAGGTTTAAAAATAGCTATTTTTGAACAGTGCAAAATGAGAAAATAATACCAGGTTGTGCATAAGTCAACATTCTGAAAACACCTTCAGAGCAGGTAAAACTGGCTATCATAAAAGAGAAAATACCGTGAAGAAACCTGCATGCCTACGTGCAAAGCATTTTTTCACTGATTTTCTACAACCAGGCAGTTATCATCCCTTCATTTTTTGAATCTCATTCCTAGAAGACAAGGCTTAGTAATGTTAGGTGGAGCACTCTCCAAGTGCTATATTTATATAATGCTCTTTATACTCATCCCTGTCCCAAAGGATATCTTCTTTAGCAGGCAAGTCTCCAATAAGAACTGTAGTAAGAGTGAGGACTGGAAGAATTCATCTCTTGAAGATTTCTCAGGCTCTTAGAGAAACTGGTGCTGGTGTGGTGCAACACCCTCTTAGAAATCTGCTTCAACTTGTCCGGCCTCTGTATAATTGTATTAGCTCTGCCATTAACAATCAGGAGCTACCAAGTCAAATTGCAGCCACGGCCTCCTGGTGAAATCATCTCATCAGTGCTGTATCCGAAAGCGTGCCTTCTTTAAACTCTTTGGGAGAGGGAAAACACCGGCACAAAAATTTCCAAGCGATAATCAGTTCACAGAGGGCAGCAGCCTCTCACTGACCTTCGCTGTGCATCCAGTTACGCATGACAGAGCCCTTCAGAGCTCTATTGATGAAATACAGGATTGATAAGCAAAGTAAACAGCTGAAAGTGAGAAGTAGCCTGAAAGGTCAGCTGCAGAACAGGAACACATGTACTCAGCTGCTGGCACGCTCTCCTACCTGGAGCAGAGCTCTCAGTCTTGCTGCCATTTAAAAAAAATGTGTGTGAAGTCAGTTTTGCAGAGTCCTATGCAATTATAAAAATATAGGATTTTTTTAAAAAGTGACAGTCTTCTAAATCATGTGGCATAAAAACGCATTATTTACATCAGTAAGGCAGAAATGTTTGCTAGTTTTCTCATAAAGTCCTCTTTTTTGGCAATACAAAGGCTTTCAAAATTATCTGTTCATCAAGCCTTCAGTTAATTCTCTAACCTGCAAAATAATCTTTCAAAAAGCCTTTGGGTCTGTTTTAGGAGACTTTGAGTCTCTTATGCATCTTAAAATAAATGAGGGCTAACATTTTTGAAGTCAATGGGCCTATATTTTTGACTAATATAAATCACCATAGCATTTTTTGACATTTCTCTTATTTGCACACTAGCATAAGCTTAGCAGCCTCATATCACTGACCTTATCTCTACATTCCAAACAAACAGCATTTCTCCTGAGTGCTTGTAGTTAGAAGTACCTATTTATTGCAGAGACAAGAAAACCAGAAAGTAGGAAATGAACACTTTAAAAGGGCATTTAATAAAAGTACAGGAAAACTTGCACTGCTAAAAGTCAATTAATCTAGATGGTTCACTGAGAAAAATCTCTCAGCTACTCTGCTGAGAAGATATGACAGTTTGGGTAATACACTTTATTTCATGGCACCCGCATGCATGAGACAGCTGTAGAAATGAATTTTAATCAGGGTGTTCGTTTTCTAATCAAAGCTGCTGCCCATCATTAAAAATAGTGGCCTGCCAAGCTCCAGCTGAAGCCCAGCTTTGCACTGAGGCTGCTGGGAGCTGGGCAGACGTGCTTCTGCTGACTCTGCTCTGAGAAATCAACTCCTGGCAAAGGAGGTGGACAGCAGCTGGCTCTGCTGATGTTGTAAACTTCTGCAGCACAAGTTGCCAGCTCTGTGTCAGAGACGGGTGTTGTTGGTTTTGGGTTTGGTTTTTTTTTGAAGGGGAGGGAGAAGACAGAAATTAAAACATTGAACCAGGCAGAAGTGAGTTTGGGTTGGGTATTTTTTTGCAAATAGACATTCTTTAGGTCACAGTGGGGAATTTTGACATTGCAAAGGGAATGAATGAATTAGTAGGCAAAGTAAGAAGAATCCCTACTTCTAGCTGTAATGTGCAAATGCTGCCAACACATTTGTACAGGCTATTGGACCCATGCAGAAGTCTAGGAGACTTCCAAAAGCTTTTTAACCCATGGAAAATGCCACATGTGAAAGTTAATGCTTTATGAATTGCCATATAATACAAGGGGAAAACATAGATCATTGTAATGCTGAACATAATTCATGCCGTAATGAATCTTAAATGATGAACTGATTTGTGTTACTTCTAAATTAAGAGGGAAGGATACAGCAAGCCACAGGCCCATCCCTAGGGAGCTCAGACTAACTCCACTAAAACCTATTGGCCTGTGCAGTGTTGATGAATAAGCTCATTCTTCAGGGCTGAGTGGAGACAATCCATCACTGATATGGAGAAATCTGCAAGCAGCAAAGATTGCAGTGAGCCATTTATAAGTGAGGAGACACTTCCCAGGAATCACAAAAGGCAATTTGATAACAAAATAACTTCATGTCCAAAACTCGTATCAAAGTCAATGTAAAACTCCCTGTCTGTTTCCCAACATCACTACAGACAGCAATGGAAAGAATACAGGGAAGAAAGGTAGAGACATTCCAAGTCCAAAGTGCGCACACAAATTATACATAGTCTCTAAAATCTGAAGACCTGCTAAAATCCAAACATTTCCACAGGATACGTCATGCATCTACCAGCAGTATGTGGGTGGATAGTATGCAGTTGTGCATATTTCACTGAAATGGAGATGTGAATGTGAAAGTGGACGACTCCTAAGAACCCTCCTCTCTTTTGTCACTACAGCAGAATATGTAAAAGTTCAGTGCAGGGAGCAGCTGAGGCTTAGTGGGACAGATTCTCAAAACTGAACCACCAGAATAATAAAGAGGAAATTGATACCATCTTTCTATCAGAAGACAAACTATCGCTTGCACAAGTGTCAAATTGTCAATGCAGTATAATAAGAAATTGTATAACACAACAAACTGAATTAAGGACCTTTGAAGCCCAAAATCATACAAAATGCTCCTAAGACATTAGATGCTACTTAACTGCCAAAAACAGGAGGGATAGTGTAAGATGTGTGAGCAGAGTCTAACGTTGAATAAACAGAGAAAGGTATCTCCAGAAACCACTTTCTCCCATCCTAAGGTAAGCACCTAAGGGACAGTGAATCACCAGGTGGGAAGTGCCTGACTCCTCTCATCCTAAAGAATGGAGGTGTATCTTCAAGCTGCTGTCTAACAATTAAACAGGCAAACAAATTAGGATTAACCCTTAGAAACCACCTGTGACAAGCCCTGTTTGTGTGCCTCTTTCACTACAGTTTATAAACTGAGTTACAGCAACAATTATTTTCCTCTCACTGAAGCTGGCTGCCTCTGTTACTGTGTATTCAATTCAATATTCCCTGGGAAAAGCTAAGTTTTTCCTGCAGCAAGAGAAGGGTCTCCACTGACAGCTAACTCCTGGTTAGGTGCTGTATTGTAGCTTTGACATCTTGATAACTGAAGGATTAAATCTGAAAAAGAAGGTCTATGTGTGTGCTGGAAGGAAGGTGGAAAAGAAGACGAAATACAGAAGCAGAATTCCTTTGGAGTACTAAATGTGCTGGAGCCTCTGGTGTGACATTCTGTGTACCAAGAGCCATAACTAAAGTGCAGACGTATCCTTGCAGCCTGCCAGGCTTCTCCCTTGTTCCAGTACGGGCAGATACACAAGACCTTCCCCTTCCCACTCACATTCTCTAAAACCTGGATGCTTATTGACGCTTGGCTGTATTTCAGAGCCTGTGTGAGTCACCGGGCAAGGGTTTATTACTCACTGCTGAGCAATAGCTCAGGAATTAGGAGCTCTGGGGTTCATGTGTCGGTGGTCACTGTGTATCTGATGTTAAATAGAGCAGGTTTGCCTGGGAACCCTCCGAGTCATCCCTCTCTTCCTTTCATTTATTTATTTAATTATTTAGTTTTCCACAGGGTTCAGGGACAGGGTGTTCCTGCTTTCTGGGTTATTTTTTTACCCGAGGGTGAGCAAGAAGACAAACTGTGCAAGAAAATGGATTTTATTCATTGTGGGAAAGTCAGTGTATACGGGGGAAAAAAAAATGTGTTCCACATTCTCTCCACATGATGAATTTAAGATTCATGTGGAGATAAACCAAAAATACCCATGAAACAGCTTTGGTTTTTGCACTTCATTTCCACAGGAGATTCCCAGAGTTGTTTGTTTGAAATAAACAACATAAAAGGAGACCCTCTGCCCACTCTCTGATGTGAAGCAATTAATGGCTGGGTCAGCATTTCCACTCTTAATTCTGCTTTTCATATGGTTTGTTTTGAAAATTTGCTCCAGTCATGAACTTACCATGTAATAATACTTTGCATTTAGGAAAGTCTTTCATCTGAACAGCACGAAGTGCTTGGAAAATGTTAGTCAATTAAGGCTCACAATAGCATGAGAAATACAGGCTTTTTTTTCCAAGAGAAACTGAGGGTGAGACACCCTGGTGACATTTTGCATGGTGATATGACAGAGTATCAGAACCCCAGATTTCTGTTAATTAATTCTGATAATCACTTGAACCCATCACTGTTTCAATGTTCTACTTAAAAACAGCCTTCTTCATTTTCATACTGAGAAGAAATTTTGAACAGCTGCTTCACTAAATTTTTTTCTGCATGGCTAGATGCAGGTTTAGGATGTGAGGTAATAATAATAGATTGTAAAAAAATATCTTGTATGTATAATCTTAATGAGTGATTGTAAGACTTCATTGATGAAACAGAGGAAGTCACCTGCTGTTGATCTGCAGTCTTAAGTGTTGAACATCAAATATTAGCAGCACACTACATTTGCACTGCAGCAGAGCTTGCAACTGATAATGCAGATGGGAAGAGGAATTGGAAATTGTACTTATCTGGGGCAGAATTGGCCCTTGGTCTCATGATCATTGAGAGTCTGGATAGGGTTAAGTCTAGGTAATTTAGGCAACTAATTTATACTCTAAATTTCTAAAACTGACTGTAACAGTTCTTGTCATTATAGGCTTGGTGCCCATTTCCAAAGGCACTGAAAGTTTCCAAAGGCACTTCCCTCATTTCGTTGACCAGACCATGTGGGTTCTGACTTTTAAAAGATTACTTCTCAGCTGCATACAATTCAGGGTACCACTTGGTTGCTTTCATTAGGCAGATTGGATGCACCTCTCTTTTGGATATTCTGCAAAAATTGCAGTGGGATCTACAATGCTCAAGTGTCTCCTGCTGCCCCCAGCATGATTTCAGCACTCGCTGCAGCATTTAGGGCTTGCTTAAGGATCTCTCAGCCCAGTTTTTGGAGCTGATCTTCTCCATGACAACATGTAAGTTCACAACACAATACAGCCTAACTACATGTGAAAATCTTATTTTTACAGCACAAGAAGCAACTCTAAAAGTCTTACTAAGTTTTTCATGCTTGTTTTGCTTACCTAGAATAGCTGCTAAGATGTTTTGCACTGTGGCAGAGAAGATTACCCAACCATACCCTGCATGATGTGACACCCAGTCTAAGCCTGTGGGTGCTCTCTGTGTTATGGGAATGACCTATAAAGAACCAAGTCAGAAATTACCCTTGTCCCTTACAACCTTGCTCCCTGACTTATGGAAGATTGCAGAAAGTGGTTGTATCATGCAATCAGGAGGAAGAGAGAAAATAAAAGAAGTTTTATAGGAGCCCCCAGGATTACATTGAATCTATTGAATGCTGAAAGAAGTCGTTTCAAGTCAAGTAGTTGCAAAAGAGTGAAGTATATGAAGGAGGCATAAAATTGATGAAAGGGAGATGAGATGCCTCTCTTGACCATCTGCCCAACTGCAAGCTGGAACAGTTTAGCACAAAATGTAGTGGGACATGTGGGTAAAGCTGGCAGACAAACTGGAGGAACTGGACCTAGAGGTGGAGCAGGGCTTTTAAGGACCTAATATTCTCCTGAGTCATAGAATTCACAGAATTAATGTGGACAGTGGCACTCTGGTCACTTGGTTTGTGACATTCAGTTTGATCTTGAGATCCTATTTTGGAACAAGACAATGCCATTGCCTTAGCTGAAAAACAAGAGCACTGGAAAGAAAACTGTAGCAGGCTCTATTTGAGGTACTGCAGAGAGAAGCATGGAGGGAGGAAGTAAGTCCTCGTTAGTCCTATCCAAATCTATTTCTCTTTCTCAACATGTTTTTTTTCACCAATTACAACAACTGATCTGTAGTCAAGGACCTCCATATCTGCTTCTCTCGTGGTCCACTCTGCAATGCAGAGATTAATTACCCATGTTTTACACTTAATGGCATAACTAAGAACAAAAATTATCAGTATATCAGTAGGTTTCCCTCCAAATAAATAAATTTAAACTTTATTTCAACCATGAAATACCAGGTTGGCAGGGACCTCAAGGATCACCTGGTCCAACCTGTTCAAATCCCCTGAAGACTGTAATACCAAAGTCTGCATATAAACTGGTTCCCTGATCTTTATCAGGAGAAAATGTATTTCAGCTCTAACTCAGGAGAGGCAAGAGTACAGAACTTGTGTGATTGCTAATAAGCTATGCAGCACACGATGTGCTGGGAGGATTGCAGAGTCATGCATTCCCCTAATGACTCTTAAAGGGAGTGACACTCCTGCTCAACAGTATATTGATCACCAGAGCAGCTGCCAAACAAAACAGCAGTGATGCATTAAATATACATTGAATTTGGCTCTACTTCACACAATATCTTTTTCCAAGGTCTCAAACCGGGACAGTGACTGAACCACTTGAGGCATGAAATGGTCCTATTTGCATTAACTGTGTGTTCCTTCTGGGGAGCTCTCTGTAACTACGGTGTCAAAATGTTTCCCATCTTCTGACACGTAGTTCTTGCTCCAGTCTCCTGTGATTCCCATTTTTCGGAAGAGGATCTGCACCATAACTGAACAGGGTCTTTTTTAGGATCACATGGGAAGTGTGTGTCAAAACAGGAGTTACACCTGTCTGTCATAATGGTCAAAGAACAAAGTCATCTTTTCAGTAGGTTCTCAGGTATAATCCTTTTTCCTGCCAAACTGTTCCAATGCTGAGTACCGTAGGTCTTCTGATTGAAGCGGAGTAGATACAAATAGAAATAATCCTTGTGGCA